>JAPJBO010000240.1:0-267150 GCA_030068145.1 Diplonema papillatum
AAGCGCGCGCACAAGATTATGTGCGAGCTGCTCGAGTACGATGCCGGCTCTCCTGGCGCCGGCGTCGTTGGAGCGTGGGAAGGATGGAAGCTGGCGGCTACGCTAGCTGAGGCTGCTGTCGCCAATCCGCAGCTAGTTCGTCGCGTACTGAAGGGGGCGGGGCTCTGGAAGGACGACGCTCCGGAGCTACCCACGGTAGCTGGTGCCAGATTGCGGGCGACGGTGATTGCGCCGTCGGAGCCGAGCGATGCCTACGTACCCGAGGCACTTCCAGAACCAGTAACACCACCTGGAGAGATCGAGCGAGAAGGTCGGGGAGCGGAGGTGGCGGATTTGAAGGCCGAGCTGAGGGTGCTGACGGAGGTGGTCATGTCGTTGGCAGGACGCGCCCCCCCAAACATGAAGGCTGCGCGGGCCGCTAGGTTCCCGGTTGAGGAAACGGATGTCACGAAGTGGAGTGATGCTCTGGAGAAAGACCCCGAGGGACTTGCCCTGGCCTTGGAAGTGCGGTACGTGGCTGGCCGGAAACATCTGCCAGGCGGAGAGCAACTTGAGAGCGCTTTCTCGGCGCTCAAGTGCTGGCTTCTCGCCTCTGCCCAATTTGAGAACTGGGTCGAGTGCGCGGAGCAGGTGCGCCTTGGCCAGGAGCTCTTGATGCAGCTCCGTGTCCAGTTGAAGTTTGTGGAGGAGGGCGCGCCGCGCCGAGAGCTGCTAGACCGTATGCGGCAGCGCGACGATGATGAGCTGGAACGGGCCACGGCTGGCTGGAAGAGAGACACACACCGGACGGAGAAGAAGAAGTTCGGCTTCAAGCCGAGAGGCAAGTCCGGATGGAAGCCGGGAAACGCCAAGGCCGGGGAAAAATGACTGGCGGCTCCCCACCAAGGCCTAGATGTGCCAGTTCCAAAGCAACAAGCCCCCCTACTAAAGATACCAACCAAGTTCGTACTTCGTCGCCTCCCGGTGTCTTCCAGGGTACCTCGCCCAAAGTCCGCTCCGTCTCCCCACCCGACTGTCGAAACTGCGATTCCTTTGCCGCAACCCTCGCTCTTTTCACTCAAACCGTCCATCGACTCTTCGCGGGCCGTAGTGATGCAGCAACAGCCACCGACGAATGTGGGTCGTGCGGTTCAGCGAATGCTGACAAGCGGAGCTTCTGGTCCCACCGGCCGTACGATGGAGGTTCGGGTGACGCGTACGGGTGCCGAGGCACGGCTTGTGGCTCTGATGCAACAAATGTGGGCGGATTCTACTCTGCAGGACCGCCGCAGACTGTGGCGCCGACTCTGTGCATGGACCGTACAGCAGCAACTGCAACTGAATGCGGACACAGCCTGCCTGTTTGTTGCGGCGACAGGGGTTCGTCCTCAGGGCCTCCTGGGGTACGCGAAGGCGCTTTCAGCGACATTTGCGGCGATGGGATTAGAGAACCAGCCATTGCGGATGATGGCTTCGGCACTGCGCAACTCGGGGGCGGCGGTGCCGCGGGCTCAGGCAGTACCTGTGGACAGAGCAACACTTGTGCAGTGGGCGTTATCGCAGGCGCCGGCGGTGAAAATGTGCACTCTGCTGGCATGGAAATCGGCGTCGAGGTGGGCCGAGGCTGCCGCCCTGTCCTCGAAGCAGTTTCTGCGTGTCGCGCCGGAGGAGATCGTGATCGACTGGGAGCAAACCCCGAAAGGCCGACGGCGGAACCCATTCAAACCGTCGAGGTTTGCCGTGATAGTGGGCCCTCTGACGCCCGAACTGGCCGAGATGTTCCAGGCGAGTGCCCCCTTCGACGAACTGTGTTCTCTGACGACAACGGGCCTGGATTCGATGTGGACGCGATCCCCCGAGATGCGACGCTACTCGGCGCACTCCATCAAAAGGGGTGCAGTGACGCGTCTGTTCGACCTGATTGCGAGTGGCGTTTCGATCCCGCTGTGCAGCGTACACCGGCTCGCCAAGCACGAAGAACCGGGTGGGACGGAAGGAGCGATCTCGGAAACAACGATTCGTTACGGCGGCAATCTGCTCGCCCTCGCCCGGGTCCTCGGAACCGCGAAGGCGACGAAGCATCTCTGAGTCGCCATCTGCGGTCGGATCAGGCGTTTCGGACGCTGCGGGCACACTCGGTGACGCGTCGCGGTGGGTCGACTCGGCTGCCTCGGACGCCGGCAGAGCGCCAGTCCCCTTTGCATGTGGCCGCAGTCAAGCCGATGGACGTCAACAAACTGCGTGCCCGCATGACCGAAAGCGTTCGCTCGCGCTTCGACGACACGTGGCGGAAGACGTTTTACCCGGACGTGAGCAGCATTCTGCCGTCGCTTGGATCCCCGTCGAGGCTGGTTTTGGGTCACGCGAAGCAGCTCGAGGAGTACGAGATAGCCGCGAGGGCAGCAGGCCCGGGCCCCTGGGCCTCGGTGCCGTTCACGGTTCTTGAGGAGAAAGACGGTTCTCTTCGGCAACGGTTCATTCTTTGGACCCTCGACGGAAACCGTGCGGCTGAAGCCGCCGGTTATGTTGCGTCCGTTCCGTTGGCTCACGTGTCCCACTACTTGGGCGCAGTACATGAAGAGTGCGGGACTACTCGTGACTTCCGCACGGGATTCTACGCAATAGAGATCCCGAAAGCCGTTCGACACTTGTTCCGTTTCACAACGGACGACGGCAGCTGGTGGGAGTTGAACCGTCTCCCGATGGGCCATGCATGTGCGCCCGAGCTCATGCACACGCTGGCAGCGGTGTCAGCCGGGCATCCCGACTTCGTGTTGCCGGAGCTCGTTGAGGGTGAAGTTGTTGTCCATGTTTGGGTCGACAACATTCGCTACGCTGGCTCAAGGCAGTGCGTTCTTGCAGCGACGCGGCGGTTGGACCAGACGGCGGTGGACTGCTCGCTGACATGGAAAGACGCTGATTCCCGGACGGCTGCACCCCGTTATGAATTCATCGGGGTCGACTGGCGACACAGTGTCTCGCAGGTCTCGCTGAGCAGCAAGCTTTGCAGAAAGCTGATGACGACGCGGTACGAGCTCCAGGCTTCGTCGCTTTCTGCCGGTGATATCGAAGCCTTGGGGGGCAGGCTGCTCCACGCATCTGCAATTGCGGGCATTTTCCCCGGCTCGTTCTGGTTTGCGCTGAAATTCATGCGCAGAGTAACGAACTCGTTGAACCGAGGAACGAGGATGCCGACGGAACAAGTTTCCCTGTCTCCATGCATACGCTCATCTTTGCAAGGTTGGATAGACGCGGTCATGAGGCCACGGGCAATACCGACGAAGCTCCCTGTACCGTCGTTGACAGTGTTCGTTGATGCGAGCAAGAAGGGATGGGGTGGTGTTCTCGTGGACTCTCGTACGGCGGAAATAACCATCTTGGGGGCTCCCTGGTCAGCCGAGGAATCGAGGCTGCACATTAATGTTCTAGAGGCCATGGCCTTCGAACGTTCGGCAATGTCGATCCCGGACGCCTTTGCCGGTGGACGGATCGATGTTGTGGTGGACAATACCACCGTGCAGGGAGTAGCGCGGAAAGGGTTCAGCATGCGAGACGCAGACCTGAACAACGCGGTGGTTTCTGGTCTTGCCAGGGTGCGAACCCTTGGTTGCGCACTCTCTGTCCGCTGGGTGCGGAGCGAAGGGAACCCTGCAGATCTCCCATCGCGGGTGCCCCTGACGTCGCTGACTCCGAAGTCTATTGCTTCCGTCACACAGGCGGTGGTGGCATTCTTTACTGGCGGCGGGGTGGAAGGAAGGTGATCGTCTTGGTCGGCGTTGGTACGTCTGGACCACTCCTTTCATCCCGTTCGCAAGTCAGTCTGTTGCTAGGTTCAGTGCATGTTTCCTTCCTCTTGACAGGCCTCGAAGATAGCGCATCAGTGGATTAGTTGAAATGGATTTATCTTAGCTTGAAGATACACGTAGCAGGCGTGGAGTTGCCATGACCTTCCTGGAGTTAGTTGAAATGGTTTTGAGTTGTTATCTTGAAGAGACCCAGCAGAATCCCCGACGTATCGAGCAGCAGGCAAGGAGATACCGCGACCATTCCTGCAGTTTACTGAGGGAATTGGCGCATTGAATTGCCGTCAGTGCTCGGAACCAATGTGAACCACTCCAACAGGAGGTCAACCTTAGCTAGTTAAAACGTTAAACAAATTCCCACCCACCCTTGCCCCCGGGTGATCGTCTTGGTCGGCGTTGGTACGTCTGGACCACTCCTTTCATCCCGTTCGCAAGTCAGTCTGTTGCTAGGTTCAGTGCATGTTTCCTTCCTCTTGACAGGCCTCGAAGATAGCGCATCAGTGGATTAGTTGAAATGGATTTATCTTAGCTTGAAGATACACGTAGCAGGCGTGGAGTTGCCATGACCTTCCTGGAGTTAGTTGAAATGGTTTTGAGTTGTTATCTTGAAGAGACCCAGCAGAATCCCCGACGTATCGAGCAGCAGGCAAGGAGATACCGCGACCATTCCCCCCATATGACCCCTATATGACCCCCATATGACCCCTATATGACCCCCATATGACCCCCATATGACCCCCATATGACCCCCATATGACCCCCATATGACCCCCATATGACCCCCATATGACCCCATATGACCCCCATATGACCCTATATGACCCCCTATATGACCCCCATATGACCCCCATATGACCCCCATATGACCCCTATATGACCCCATATGACCCCATATGACCCCTATATGACCCCCATATGACCCCTATATGACCCCCATATGACCCCTATATGACCCCTATATGACCCCCATATGACCCCCATATGACCCCCATATGACCCCCATATGACCCCTATATGACCCCCATATGACCCCTATATGACCCCCATATGACCCCCATATCAGTGTGGGCCCTGTGCCGATTGTGCCGATTGTGCCGAAAAAAACGTGCCGGGCACCTGTGCCGGCACGATTTTCGGCACACCGGCACAACGAGCCGTCATAGCAAAATGGTACCAAAATTATACCACCTCGATACCATGAACATAGCTAAAAGTGGAAGTCGACACATCATGAAGATCCAGTTTTCACAATTTTCAGTTTTTTTTGGGGGGGACCCCCCCCCCCCCCCCAAATTTGGGGGTGGGGGGGTGCCCCACCAGGTAGCACGAGTGCCTCTGCAATCGTGGGTGTTGTTGGAGCCACCGGCAGCCACGAGTAGCCACCAGCCAGTAGCCACGAGTAGCTACCGGTAGCCACCAGTAGCCACACGCAGCCACCGGCAGTAGCCACCAGGAGCCACCAGTAGCCACCAGCAGTAGTCACTAGGAGCCACTAGCAGCCACGAGTAGCCACCAGCCAGTAGCCACGAGTAGCTACCGGTAGCCACCAGTAGCCACACGCAGCCACCGGCAGTAGCCACCAGGAGCCACCGGTAGCCACTAGCAGCCACCAGTAGTCACCAGCAGCCACGAGTAGCCACCAGCCAGTAGTCACCAGCAGCCGCGAGTAGCCACGAGTAGCTACCAGTAGCCACCGGTAGCCACCGGTAGCCACCAGTAGCCACACGCAGCCACCGGCAGTAGCCACCAGGAGCCACCAGTAGCCACTAGCAGCCACGAGTAGCCACCATTAGTCACCAGCAGCCACCAGGAGCCACCGGCAGCCACCGGCAGTAGTCACGAGCAGCCACGAGCAGCCACCAGTAGTCACCAGCAGCCGCGAGTAGCCACGAGCTAGCTACCAGGAGCCACCAGGAGCCACCAGGAGCCACCAGGAGCCACCGGCAGCCACCAGTAGCCACCGGCAGTAGTCACCAGCAGCCACTAGCAGCCACGAGTAGCCACCAGTAGCCACCAGTAGTCACCAGTAGTCACCAGCAGCCGCGAGTAGCCACGAGTAGCTACCAGTAGCCACCGGTAGCCACCAGTAGCCACACGCAGCCACCGGCAGTAGCCACCAGGAGCCACCGGTAGCCACTGGTAGCCACTAGCAGCCACGAGTAGCCAGCATTAGTCACCAGGAGCCACGAGTAGCCACCAGGAGCCACCAGTGGCCACCAGCAGCCACCAGTAGCCACCAGTAGGCACCGGCAGCCACCAGCAGCAACCAGCAGTAGCCACCGGCAGCCACCACTAGCCACCAGTAGTCACCAGTAGCCACCAGCAGCCGCGAGTAGCCACGAGTAGCTACCAGTTGGCACCAGGAGCCACCGGCACCAACCGGTCGGCACCAGTAGTAGCCACCGGTAGCCACGCGTAGCCACCAGAAGTCACCGTGGCTATTGGTAGCTACTCGTGGCTACTCGCGGCTGCTGGTGACTACTGGTGGCTACTCGTGGCTGCTAGTGGCTCCTGGTGGCTACTGCCGGTGGCTGCGTGTGGCTACTCGTGACTGCTGGTGACTACTGATGGCTGCTAGTGGCTACCGGTGGCTCCTGGTGGCTACTGCCGGTGGCTGCGTGTGGCTACCGGTGGCTACTGGTAGCTACTCGTGGCTACTCGCGGCTGCTGGTGACTACTGGTGGCTGCTCGTGGCTGCTGGCTGCTGGTGACTACTGCCGGTGGCTACTGGCGGCTGCCGGTGGCTTCTGGTGGCTCCTGGTGGCTGCTGGTAGCTACTCGTGGCTGCTGGTGACTACTGGTGGCTACTCGTGGCTGCTAGTGGCTCCTGGTGGCTACTGCCGGTGGCTGCGGGTGGCTACTGGTGGCTACCGGTGGCTACTGGTAGCTACTCGTGGCTACTCGCGGCTGCTGGTGACTACAGGTGGCTACTCGTGGCTGCGAGTGGCTGCTGGTGACTACTGCCGGTGGCTTCTGGTGGCTCCTGGTGGCTGCTGGTGGCTGCTGGTAGCTACTCGTGGCTGCTGGTGACTAATGGTGGCTACTCGTGGCTGCTAGTGGCTACCGGTGGCTACCGGTGGCTACTGGTAGCTACTCGTGGGACATCTTGTACTGGAGCGGGAACTTCTTGTCGAGCTCGCTCTGCTCAGTGGTTTGCAATGTTGGTGATGGCCTCTTGGGCGGAACCTACTTGTGCTCCAATAACACCCACGATTGCAGAGGCACTGGGCTGCACAGTGCTACCTGGTGGGGCACCCCCCCACCCCCAAATTTGGGGGGGGGGGGGTCCCCCAAAAAAAAAACTGAAAATTGTGAAAACTGGATCTTCATGATGTGTCGACTTCCACTTTTAGCTGTGTTCATGGTATCGAGGTGGTATAATTTTGGTACCATTTTGCTATGACGGCTCGTTGTGCCGATTGTGCCGCTGTGCCGGCACAGCGGCACGCGGCACACTGTGCCGGGAGTGTGCCGCGTGCCGGCACAGGGCCCACACTGCCATATGACCCCCATATGACCCCTATATGACCCCCATATGACCCCTATATGACCCCCATATGACCCCCATATGACCCCCATATGACCCCCATATGACCCCTATATGACCCCATGACCTATATGACCCCCATATGACCCCCATATGACCCCTATATGACCCCCATATGACCCCATATGACCCCTATATGACCCCCATATGACCCCCATATGACCCCCATATGACCCCCATATGACCCCCATATGACCCCCATATGACCCCCATATGACCCCCATATGACCCCCATATGACCCCTATATGACCCCTATGACCCCCATATGACCCCTATATGACCCCCATATGACCCCCATATGACCCCCATATGACCGCCCCATTGACCCTATATGACCCTATAAGACCCATATGACCCCTATTGACCCCATATGACCCTATATGACCCCATATGACCCCCTATGACCTTATATGACCATATGACCCATATGACCCCCATATGACCCTATATGACCCCCATATGACCCCCATATGACCCCATATGACCCTTACCATATGACCCCATATGACCCCTATGATGACCCCATAATGACCCTATATGACCCTATATGACCCCTATAAGACCCCCATATGACCCCCTATATGACCCTATATGACCCCATATGACCCCTATATGACCCCATAATGACCCCATCTGACCCTATATGACCCCTATAAGACCCCATATGACCCCATATGACCCCATATGGACCCCTATATGACCCCATATGACCCCATATGACCCATATGACCCATCATGACCCCCATATGATCCCCATAATGACCTTATATGACCCCATATGACCCCCATATGACCCTCATATGACCCCCCTATGACCCCTATATGACCCCCATAATGACCCTATATGACCTATATGACCATAATGACCCCTATATGCCCCATATGACCCCTATATGACCCCCATATGACCCCCATATGACCCATATGACCCCCATATGACCCCCATATGACCCCTATATGACCCCCATATGACCCCTATATGACCCCCATATGACCCCCATATGACCCCTATATGACCCCCATATGACCCCCATATGACCCCAATATGACCCCCATATGACCCCCATATGACCCCTATATGACCCCCATATGACCCCCATATGACCCCCATATGACCCCCATATGACCCCTATATGACCCCATATGACCCCCATATGACCCCTATATGACCCCCATATGACCCCCATATGACCCCCATATGACCCCCATATGACTACATATATATGAGAGGCCATGTGCGTCTGTGTGTCTGTCTGTCTGTCTGTCTGTGTGTGTGTCTGTCCTCGGCAGGTCCAAAATTGAACGACTTTTTCGCCGAAACGACAAAATTTCGGGGGCCTATCACTCCACCGCTCGGACTAGAACTCATAATTTACGTGGCGTCTCTCTTAAAAGGTGGACGAAATTTTTGGGCCGAACCACCTTAGAGCGCGGCGCCCCGCACGGGGGCTCGGGTCACAGAATTTTTCGAACCAGACGCCTGTACACGTGGGAACTTTTTTTCCGGGAATCAGTTTTTCACCCCGCCGCTCGGACTTTGTGTCAAAATTTCGGGAAATTTTTTTCGAAAAAAATTTTTTTTCACCTTAGAGCGCGGGCCCCCCCCCCCCCCCCCCCGGGGCGGGTTCCGGGTGGAATTTTTGGTCGAAAAAAATTTCGAAATTTTTCTTCATTTTTCGGACTTTTTCGAGTACTTTGACTCGTTTTTTTTGAAATTTTTTCCGTTTTTTCTTCCCCAACCCGGGCCGATAGGCCCGGGTTGGGGAAGTAAACACGCTCCGAAGGAGCGTGACCCCTATATGACCCCATATGACCCCATATGACCCCCATATGACCCCCACATGACCCCCATATGACCCCTATATGACCCCTATATGACCCCCATATGACCCCTATACGACCCCTATATGACCCCCATATGACCCCATATGACCCCCATATGACCCCTATATGACCCCCATATGACCCCCATATGACCCCTATATGACCCCTATATGACCCCTATATGACCCCCATATGACCCCTATATGACCCCTATATGACCCCTATATGACCCCCATATGACCCCTATGACCAAAAAGGTCGAGTTGGCGTCCTACAGGTGAAGTATACAGGAATAAGGTGTGGATGGCGTCTTGATTCAAAAGGTCCAAAAAAGGTCGAGTTGGCGTCCTAAAATTTGTGAATCAAAAAAGGTCGAGTTGGCGTCCGAGAGGTGAATGAATCAAAAAAGGTCGAGTTGGCGTCCTATAGGTGGAATGAATCAAAAAAGGTCGAGTTGGCGTCCGAGTAGGACGCCATCGGGAACGGCGCCCCTCTGCTGTCCCTCCCGCCCTGCCCTGGCTGACTGGCTGCCAGGATCCGCTGCTTGACGCCCTCGGGTGGGCTCAGGTTTTTTTTTTGCCATTTTCAAAAAGACACAAGGTTTTGACCCTGCATGATATCGGCATGCCTGCCCAGTCCCTGCACAGTCTTGCGGGGGCACTAAGAGCGGTCGGGGGAGCCATTCCTGTGCACCAGGCCCGGCCGGTAACCAAATTAAAGTTGGTGGCTTGGGCACGCCGTCAAGTACCCGAGCTGCAGCTGGCGGCCCTTCTTGCGTGGAAAACCGCAAGTCGTTGGGGGGAAGTGACCCAGTTAGGATCACACCAGTTCTTGAAAGTGACAAACTCAAAAGTGGTCTTAGACTGGGCCTCAGTTCCGAAGTCGCGAAGATCCAACCCGTTCACTCGTTCAAGGTGGGCTGTGGTGGTTGGGGATTTGACATCCGAGATCGCCTCCCTATTCCAAACACTGCAGCCGTTCCATCAACTCTGTCCCGTAACAACCGCAGAATTAGCACTTTTGTGGCAGAAAGACCCCCAGATGCGCGGCTTTACAGGTCACAGCATCAAGCGGGGAGCCACAACACACCTTTTCAAGGCGGTAGAGCAAGGGGCCAGGTTGCCTCTAGAGTTGATTGGACGGCTCGCGAAACACAAAGAAGGCCAAGGGAGTGGGATTCCCGACATGACGCTCCGTTACGGAAGCGATTCGGTAGCAATGGCCGAAGCGTTGGGAACAGCCCACGCGACGGCCCTCTTGTGATTCCTCCTCCTGCCTCTCCCTCTCCTCTCAAAACTCGCCATACAATCACACGGCGCTCTCATGCGACCCGCCTGCCTCGAACGGCAGAGGAACGGGAATCACCGCTACACGTTGCTAGCATTACACCCATGCGTGTTGATTTCTTGAAGAACCGGATGCGGAAAAGCGTCCGCGATCGTTTTGAGTCCGTGTGGAACACCACCTTCCAACCAAAAACCTGCTTGAAAAAAGAAGAAAACGTGCGTCAAAAAGAGACACCCCGATGCTCTATGTTCCAAGGGTCGCACGCGCGAACCCTCGTCGAGAACGGTATTGCTTCAGTAGCGCAAGCCCCAGGAACCTTGGAAACTGTCCCGTTCACTGTCGTGGAAGAAAAGCCGACAGGAATGCGACAGCGTTTTATTTTGTGGACCCAGGAAGCTAATTCCGCTCTAAAGAGCGAGGGCTATGAAGCCTATGTCCCACTGGGGCACGTGTCAGAATACCTCGACGCGGTACTCGGCGAGTGTGCGACAACCCGCGACCTGCGGACAGGTTTCTATCAGGTAGAGATCCCACCCGAGTCAAGAAAGCATTTTCGTTTCGTAGACGACTCGGGGACCTGGTACGAAATGAATCGGTTGCCAATGGGCCACAGCTGTGCACCAGAGATCATGCACACGCTGACATCGGTATTGGCCGCGGATCCGGCCTTTGTTGCTCCAGAGCACGCGGCAAAGAACGTGGGTGTACATGCCTGGATTGACAACATCCGGTTGTACGGTTCCGCCCGTGAGATCGCCGCCCACACAATGAAAATGGATTGTTTGGCGAAGGAGGCAAATGCCTCATGGAAAGAAGCAGACAGCAACGACGGGGTATGTCGATACGACTTCATCGGAGTCGACTTCGATCACGGCGCCAACACGGTCGCCCCGTCAGAGAAGCTGCTCGGGAAGCTTGACAAGGCCGACTTGTCTTGCATCACGGCTGGAGAACTGGAGTCTCTAGGGGGACGGCTGCTTCACGCAAGCTCAATCTCTGGAGTGTTTCCCGGTTCCTTTTGGTGGGCGTTGAAGTTTCTGCGGCGGGTCACGAACTCGCTGAATCGATGTTCGCGGACACCGGCTGACAAAGTTCAAGTGCCCCGCTGTGCAGCCTCTGAATTGAAAGATTGGATTCGTTCGGTTCACAAGGCACGTGTTCTTTCTCCCTCCCTGCCTCCCTCTGAGTCCGATGGACCTTCGTTTCTTATTTTTGTGGATGCCTCGTTGAAGGGCTGGGGTGCCGTGATTGTTTCGCGCGAGACTGGTGAGATGCACGTCTTCGGTGTGACAAGGACTCCACGACGTTACTGCAACGTTCCGCCGCCAGCTCTCCTTTTTTTTGCATGCCCTGGCCCCCTTCGCAATTGCAACCGACAAGCTACAGAAGAACTCCGGAAACGGTCTTCTCGAGCTCCACGAGATTATCGACGGTATTGCGTTGGACCTGGCACGTCTCAAAGCTCGCTACTCACAGTGCCCGAGTGAACTTAGCGTAATCAACAGAGCCATTGAGAAATGGTCCTACAGGGTCAAACGGAACTTTTCTTTCCCAGCACTCGACGTGCTCAAATTACTGCATCCGAACGTCGATCAGACGGCCGACGAGGTGACAAGTGCAGTGAGAGCAAAGCGATGGAAGCTGCTCTCTCGGCATCTGTCACCTTTTATTGCCCGAAGAATACCCGACAGCCGGGCATTGGGATCTTTCCTAATGCAGTCCAAGGCAGCGTACAGTGAGTTCCGGAACAGGCCTCGAGACCAGCACGGACACCCGATCAAGCACGGGTATGTACACTTCTGGACCAATCATGAGTTGGCCATGCGTGACGAGAGCGAGTTTCTCAGTCTGTTTGCAAGAACGCTGGGAAGAGCAACGACCGTTGCTGAACAGTGAGCTCTATCCAGAGTCTAACCAAGAGGTGCGGGCCGAGAAGCGCACACAGCGAGCACAGGCTACGCTTGCAACTGCGCTGCGAACAGGCCCGACTGATGAGCCTTCCATCCCGAGCCCGGGACCTACCTGTAGTGATTCCCTCGATACTGAGTCTCAGGATGAGACACTTGATGGCCTCAACGAGGTCGACCTTGAAGCAAGTGAGGCTCTCGTTGCCGAAACCAGAAGCACAACTCTCACAGAGGTGCTGCAGTTGGATATTCCCGGTATTCCGGAGAGTGACACTGACAGCGAGAACGACGAATGTATCCGGAGTCTTTTCTGATTCTAATTCAGCGAATCCATCATGATTCCATTTTCTTTTCCAATTTCCGCTCTCAACCCCATCTCGTCTTCTTCTTGCTTGGGGGGTGCTGCTTGGCACCGTTGGCCACCATCGTTTTGATGATGTCGAGTCTACCTTTTTCTATCACCCATGTTCCGCTGTTATTCTACCCTGTGGGTTCCCGGTACCGCGGCCGGACTCTTTGTCTTCCGTTTTTTTTTTTCTCCGAGGGCTAACCTGCAGATACCGAGAAAAAGGTGAACCTTGGGTTGAGCCCCAGAAGGTCAAAATGGTGGTTGAAAATGTGTCTCCACAGTCGGGCAAGTCGTCAAAAAACCCCAACTGGCGGAATTGATAATTTCACCGGCGCGGCAGTGGAACGTGGAAATCCGTGGAAATTTCCACGATTTCCATTTCCACGATTTCCATTTCCACGTGGATCCACGTCCCGAACCCTGCCGCGGGAGCGTTTCAAAAAGACACAAGGTTTTGACCCTGCATGATAAGGCTAGCAACGGTCTTTGCCATCCCCTTGGTCCCCCCCTGCCCAATGCTTTCGCAGGTGTGCTCCATTTTGGTAATACCATGCAGGGTCAAAACCTTGTGTCTTTTTGGAAATGGCAAAAAAAAATTTCTGGAAATTTTTTGGGTTTTTTGAATTTTAAAATTTTGGAACAAACTCTGCAGTAATTTTTGAGGAAGTTGAGCAAATTTTTTTTTTTCCAAAAAACTTTTTAGGGCTCCATCGGCCCCGCGGGAGCGTTTTAAAAAGACACAAGGTTTTGACCCTGCATGATACACTTCCACACACCGTGAAGCAGCGCAACGGACAAAAAAAACTCGCACGCCGTGGTGCGCTCCGGGTCCGAGCTGGTGTCGGATGCGCCGTCATCGTCAGGCTGGTCAGGCTGGTCCTGTGTTCTGGCTGTGCATCGGTATATGATGCGTTGTGTGTTTCTGTCTTGCAGAAACAGAGTTTGGCCGCTGGTGTTCGCCACCAGCATGACGTGCTCGCAACACGCAGCAGCTGTTGCGAACACATCACCTTCTTTCAGCTCGACGCGCTCCGCAGGCTGGGCAGGCTGTGGCTGCATCTTTGTGTTGCTGTCTCCCCCCCCCCCGCCCCCCCCTTTCGACTTTTGTTCCCCCCGTATCCTGTTTTGAGTGTGTGTGGTTTTTGCTGCTGGCCGGTCGCGCTAGTTTTGCATTGAAGGGGAGGTGGCGCTGCTCACCTGCCAGATCTATGCGGGTCTAGCTGCTGCCCCTGAAGCTTTCTAACCATTTTGTGTCTACACGCGACTGTGTGAGAATGGTAAGAAATTGTTTGGACTGTGTGAGAATGGTAGCATTTGTTGCGACTGTGTGAGAATGGTAGCATTTGTTGCGACTGTGTGAGAATGGTAAGGAATTGTTTGGACTGTGTGAGAATGGTAGCATTTGTTGCGACTGTGTGAGAATGGTAGCATTTGTTGCGACTGTGTGAGAATGGTAGCATTTGTTGCGACTGTGTGAGAATGGTAGCATTTGTTGCAACCGTGTGAGCATGGTAGGAATTGTTGAAAAAGTGTGAGAATGGTGTTTACCATGCAGGGTCAAAACCTTGTGACTTTTTAAAACGCTCCCACGGGGCCGATGGAGCCCTAAAAAAATTTTGGAAAAAAAAAAAATTGCTCAACTTCCTCAAAAATTACTGCAGAGTTTGTTCCAAACTTTTAAAATTCAAAAAACCCATTTTTTTTCCGGAATTTTTTTTTTGGCCATTTCCAAAAAGACACAAGGTTTTGACCCTGCATGTTACCATGCAGGGTCAAAACCTTGTGTCTTTTTAAAACGCTCCTGCGGGCCCGATGGAGCCCTAAAAATTTTTTTGGAAAAAAAAAAATTTGCTCAACTTCCTCAAAAATTACTGCAGAGTTTGTTCCAAACTTTTAAAATTCAAAAAACCCAATTTTTTTCTGGAATTTTTTTTTTGCCATTTTCAAAAAGACACAAGGTTTTGACCCTGCATGTTACCCGGTTTTCGGTCAAATTTGGGCCATTACATTGATGTAACAGTGGTTTTCCGTCAGATTTGGGCCATTACATTGATGTAACAGTGGTTTTCGGTCAAATTCTGCCCATTACATCGATGTAACAGCGGTTTTCCGTCAGATTCTGGCCATTACATCGATGTAACAGTGGTTTTCCGTCAAATTCTGGCCATTACATTGATGTAACAGTGGTTTTCGGTCAAACTTGGCCCATTACATTGATGTAACAGTGGTTTTCCATCAAATTTGGGCCATTACATTGATGTAACAGTGGTTTTCCGTCAAATTCTGGCCATTACATTGATGTAACAGTGGTTTTCCGTCAAATTTGGGCCATTACCATGCAGGGTCAAAACCTTGTGTCTTTTTAAAACGCTCCCGCGGGGCCGATGGAGCCCTGAAAAAAATTTTGGAAAAAAAAAAATTTGCTCAACTTCCTCAAAAATTACCGCAGAGTTTGTTCCAAACTTTTAAAATTCAAAAAACCCATTTTTTTTCCAGAAACAAAACTTTGGCCATTCCCAAAAAGACACAAGGTTTTGACCCTGCATGTTACATTGATGTAACAGTGGTTTCCGTCAGATTTGGGCCATTACATTGATGTAACAGTGGTTTTCCGTCAAATTCTGGCCATTACATTGATGTACCAGTGGTTTTCCGTCAAATTTGGGCCATTACATGATGTAACAGTGGTTTTCGGTCAAATTTGGCCCATTACATTGATGTAACAGTGGTTTTCCGTCAGATTCTGCCCATTACATCGATGTAACAGTGGTTTTCGGTCAAATTTGGGCCATTACATTGATGTAACAGTGGTTTTCCGTCAAACTTGGGCCATTACATTGATGTAACGTGGTTTTCCGTCAAATTCTGCCCATTACATCGATGTAACAGTGGTTTTCCGTCAGATTCTGCCCATTACATCGATGTAACAGCGGTTTTCCGTCAGATTCTGGCCATTACATCGATGTAACAGTGGTTTTCGTCAAATTTGGGCCATTACATTGATGTAACAGTGGTTTTCCGTCAAATTTGGGCCATTACATTGATGTAACCGTGGTTTTCCGTCAAATTCTGCCCATTACATCGATGTAACAGTGGTTTTCCGTCAAATTTGGGCCATTACATTGATGTAACAGTGGTTTTCCGTCAGATTTGGGCCATTACATTGATGTAACAGTGGTTTTCCGTCAAATTCTGGCCATTACATTGATGTACCATGCAGGGTCAAAACCTTGTGTCTTTTTAAAACGCTCGCGGGGCCGATGGAGCCCTAAAAAAATTTTTGGAAAAAAAAAAATTGCTCAACTTCCTCAAAAGTTGCTGCAGAGTTTGTTCCAAACTTTTAAAATTCAAAAAACCATTTTTTTTTCCGATTTTTTTTTTTTTGCCATTTTCAAAAAGACACAAGGTTTTGACCCTGCATGGTACCAGTGGTTTTCCGTCAAATTTAGGCCATTACATTGATGTAACAGTGGTTTTCGGTCAAATTTGGCCCATTACATTGATGTAACAGTGGTTTTCCGTCAGATTCTGCCCATTACATTGATGTAACAGTGGTTTTCCGTCAGATTCTGCCCATTACATCGATGTAACAGTGGTTTTCGGTCAAATTTGGCCCATTACATTGATGTAACAGCGGTTTTCTGTCAGATTCTGGCCATTACCATGCAGGGTCAAAGCCTTGTGTCTTTTTAAAACGCTCCCGCGGAGCCGATGGAGCCCTAAAAAAAATTTTGGAAAAAAAAAAATTTGCTCAACTTCCTCAAAAATTACTGCAGAGTTTGTTCCAAACTTTTAAAATTCAAAAAACCCATTTTTTTTCCGGAATTTTTTTTTTGGCCATTTCCAAAAAGACACAAGGTTCTGACCCTGGTTTTCGGTCAAATTTGGGCCATTACATTGATGTAACAGTGGTTTTCCGTCAAATTTGGGCCATTACATTGATGTAACAGTGGTTTTCCGTCAGATTCTGCCCATTACATCAATGTAACAGTGGTTTTCCGTCAGATTTGGGCCATTACATTGATGTAACAGTGGTTTTCCGTCAGATTTGGGCCATTACATTGATGTAACAGTGGTTTTCGGTCAAATTCTGCCCATTACATCGATGTAACAGCGGTTTTCCGTCAGATTCTGGCCATTCCATCGATGTAACAGTGGTTTTCGGTCAAATTTGGGCCATTACATTGATGTAACAGTGGTTTTCGGTCAAACTTGGCCCATTACATTGATGTAACAGTGGTTTTCCGTCAAATTTGGGCCATTACATTGATGTAACAGTGGTTTTCGGTCAAATTTGGCCCATTACATTGATGTAACAGTGGTTTTCCGTCAGATTCTGGCCATTCCATCGATGTAACAGTGATTTTCGGTCAAATTTGGGCCATTACATTGATGTAACAGTGGTTTTCCGTCAAAGTCTGCCCATTACATCGATGTAACAGTGGTTTTCCGTCAGATTCTGCCCATTACATCGATGTAACAGTGGATTTCGGTCAAATTTGGCCCATTACATTGATGTAACAGTGGTTTTCCGTCAAATTCTGCCCGTTACATTGATGTAATGGCCCAAGTTTGGGCCATTACGTTGATGTTTTTTGGGGAGGGGCAGTGCAACTTGGACCTGATAGAGCCGTACCGTTCGGCCGGGGGGCTTTGCCCCCCGAACCCCCCTTATTTCTACTTTCCAGAACTAACCAAACCCGTACATTTCAGCTGTGTATGGCGGTGTCGGAAGCCAAGAAGGCAGGTGGTGAAAATGGAAACTCAAAAAAAAAAAAAAAAAAAAAAAAAAACCCCCGCGGCTCGGCGGGTTTGGGGGTGGGTGGTGGCCCCCCCCCCCCCCCCCCCCCCTTTGGGCGGGCAGTTGGCCCGCCCGGGTAATAATCCGGCGTCCCTAAAGGGCACCAAATTTGTTTTGGACCCAAGATACTAGGGGCCAAAAAATTCGAAAAAAAAATCGAAAAAAATTTGAAAAAAGTTCGAAAAAAGTTCGAAAAAAGTTCGAAAAAAGTTCGAAAAAAGTTCGAAACAAGTCCGAAAAAAGTCCGAAAAAAGTTCGAAAAAAGTTCGAAAAAAGTTCGAAAAAAGTTCGAATTTGGTCAATTCTTTGTCAGAATTTTGGTCCAGTTCAAAAATTGGGTCAAAATTTGGTCGGGTTTTTGGACAGTCTTGGGCGGTCCACCGAACCCACACAGAAGTATGTCGAAAGCCAACACTGATGCAGCCGAACTTAAGCCGGGGTACCTGGCTTTAGAAAACCCCCCAGGTGACAGCAAACCTGCCCCCAGAGCAAACTGGAACTGGTCTTAGTTTGTACTTTCTAGCTTTCATTCGATACGTTTGCAGTAGTCCCGCAAATACACCCAGCAGATCAAAGAAAGGGGGAAAGGTGGAAAATGCAGATCAAACGGGAGTAGAATGTGCGCACGCTTATCCGTCTCTTGACTTACTATGCCGTGTTCTGAAAGCTGTCGAGGGGCCCCTCCATAGGTTCTCGCATGATTCGTTCGCCTTTGTAACACTATCCGTTTGTAGTAAGCTTCGCAATTGTGTTCTTGCAATATCTAACCGAATGGTGGGTGGCGGATTTCCGCGCTCGTGCGCAAGACACAATTATGCTGCTTTTGCAGTGCAAGCTGAACCCGGTTCGCGACTTCGGTCGCGGTAAAGTGTTACAAAGTCTTCAGCTTTCAGATCCGGATACGCGTATGCAACAGATAGTTAGAGGTCACTTGAAGGATACCCGTGTGCAGCGTTCGAAAGAGTTTGCGTATCTGGAGTCTTTTTTTTGGGGGGGGGAAGGCCCTTTTGACCCTGTATTTTCGAGAAGAATTTTGAAACAGCCCGAAGATATTCGTCGATTCCTGATATTCGTCCAGCGTAATGGTTGTCCAGATTACTGACCGTGAGAAAGGGTTCCAAGTACATGCTGTCAATTCTGTCTGAGTGCGCGACGCAGTTTCCCGATAGCCACCGCGTGCCTTCTGTGCCCTGTGGGCACAAAGACAGTTCAAAGACACTTCAGGAAGGAATAAGCCATTCTTGCGTGATGTACTGAGGAGAGCTGCCACCTTGTTGTTAGCCTACCGTCCTGGGTTCGGTTCCGAGTTTGGAAGGTTCGGTTTTGGGTTCGGTTTCGGGTTCGGTTTCAAAACTGACCCCAAAACCGAACCCTTCCAGAATTTGGGACCCAAATTCTGGACCCAAATTTGGGACCCACATTTTGACCCAAATTTTAGACCCAAATTTTGGGTCCAAAATTTGGACCCAATATTTGGACCCTATATTTGGACCCTATATTTGGACCCTATATTTTTTGGACCCAATATTTGGACCCAATATTTGGACCCAATATTTGGACCCAAATTCTGGACCCAAATTTTGGACCCAAATTCTGGACCCAGATTCTGGACACAAATTTTGGACCCAAATTTTGGACCCAAAATTTTGGACCCAAATTCTGGACCCAAATTTTGGACCCAAATTCTGGACCCAAATTCTGGACCCAAATTTTGGACCCAAAGTTTGGACCCAAAATTTCAGACCCAAATTTTGAACCTGCCGCTTCAAAACAAATTTGGTGCCCTTATATCCCGAACCGGGATATAAGGGCACAAATTTGTTTTGACCGGGATATAAGGGCATTACACCTAGATATTATTACCTGATTAGGGTGCTCTGACTTTTTTTTTTGTTTCCGGTCCCCGGCCCCCCAAAAAATCTGTACACACGCACGCAAAAAAAAAATAAATAGCCCAAAAAAACTAGGGCATATAAAGGCGTTTTTCTCTGAGCCTCTGCTTCATTAAGGCGTCACATTTGTCGTGGTTGACTCTGAGACTGCGATGTGGCGGGCACAGACTCGTTGATCAACATTTTCGCAGGGTGCAGTCCACGTTGTCGACACGCATCACAGATCTTTGAATTCCGTTGTAGAATATCATCAGGTTCAGGGTCCACTCGACATGGGCAGTACAGGACATCCCTCCCTTGGTGGCAAACACGGATGACAGCTTGATCTCACTAGCATTGTCTCCCTCGCCCACTGTACTCGTAGCAGCCTCCTCAGGAAATGTCAATGTGCAATGTGTTTCCTCGATGAGTTGAGACAAGGCACCCTGGTGAAGCTTGGCTTGGGATACACTTGCCCGGAAGATTCTGCGAAATGTTTTATTAGGCACTGAATAGGCTGGTGCAGATTCTGTTTCTTGATGAAGGCCGACTGGTGCGCCTCGGGGCAGCGGGCGACGGTCTGAAGGTGTCCTCGTGACGGATGTCAGCTTACATACTTAAACACCCCCTCAAATCTTCCTCAGCAAGTCTCTCCTCTTTGGGCTACAAGTGTTGGGCACTCGAGGAGGTCGGTTTTGTCGACAATGAGAGGACATCTTGTTGTTGTGTATCCTCGCAGCTCCGCAGGTTGACAAGGTGCGGGGATGAATTTGCTCCACCATGGGCCTTCCAGAGTTCCATACTTCTCCCGGACGTACGCAAGAAGAGATGCCTGCTCGGCTGCGGTATCCTCATTTAATACAACCACGGGTTGTCTGCTGTATTGAGCGGTCCCAAGACGGGCTTTGATAGCCTCCAGAGCGTTCATACAGCGTTCACAGCGTTCTCTGTAGCTGTGGTGCTGTTCTGGACTCACTGAGAGCGCGTGCTTTAGAACCCTTCCACAGCACGACGAGACACAGGCGAACCGACCATAGTGGTCACTTCTTGCGCAAATTATCTTTTTCTTGGATTATTTTTTTCTCCGACGGTTCTCAGAAATCTGTACGCACGCGGGACCAGAAACAAAAAAAAAAGTCAGAGCACCCTTATTAGAAATTATTACCCATTATTAGATATTATTACCAGGTAATAATCCATTATTACCTGACTTTCCCATGCATTCTCACAGCAAAAGTGCCCCTAGGAGTGGAAGGTGATCGTCACGGTGGGTGTTCGTGCGTCCAAACCGTTCCTTTCACCCCGTTCGCAATTCCGTTTGTTGCTAAGTCGAAAAGGAAGGATGCCAAAAGAGGTAGGAGAGGTTTGAGGCAAGATCCTGGCAGAGGACGATGATGTGGCATGTGGGGTATGCGCAAGGATGGCAATAATAAAATACACTTGTATTTTATTCGTTGTATTTTATTGTATTTTATTCTGGAGAATTTGTATTTAATACAAGTCTGTATTTGGAATCCCATTTGCCTGTAGTTGACATGTCTTTATTTTGCCTGTATCCACCTCGTCCAGACGAAAATATCGGGAAATTTCAGAGAAATTCGGGGAGTTTCGGGGTATTTCCTTTGCGGCGTAAGGACTCGCCATCATCGAAGACAGAGACGTGCACTCCGCGGCGGGCAGAGGTGCAAGATAAGGTACCACCGGGTGAAAAGCGCCTTCTTGGCGAGAGTCCACGCCACCACAAATATGGGCAGGTCTTGACGAGTTAGTTGCCGATATCGACCGGAAAAACAAAGCTGCCGAGGAAACTAAGAAGTGCGAGGAAAAGCAGGCTGAAGCCAAGGAAAAAGTCGTAGATGTAGTCGAGAATCAGGGATCATTTAGAGTCACACACACAAAGACATGTCAAAAACATCAACCACAAGGCAGCTGCACTGTAGCCTACAGGGTCTGTATTTTATTCTGTATTTAACTGTATTTAATTGTATTTTATTGTATTTTATTGTATTTTTGAGCCAATTCACCTACCCCCTGATCGAGTGTAATCGAGCGTAATCGAGTGTAATCGAGTGTAATCGAGCGTAATAGAGTGTAGTAGAGTGTAGTAGAGCGTTGTAGAGTGTGATCGAGATTGACACTAGTATTTTGGGTTCGACCACTGGTGGACCCCTGACTGGCCCATGGGCGACCATGTTGACCACTGTCTGGCCCAAGACGTGCCAAGCATAAGCATACGAGGGACGGAAACCGCAGGCAAGTGGGCGATGTGCATATGAGACCGGAAGCTCTCGAGATGAAGATGTTCTAAATCATGGCAGCGAGCACGGGGACTGCAGG
The DNA here is from genome assembly GCA_030068145.1 of Diplonema papillatum. Taxonomy (NCBI): domain Eukaryota; phylum Euglenozoa; class Diplonemea; order Diplonemida; family Diplonemidae; genus Diplonema; species Diplonema papillatum. The sequence continues at coordinate 21,707 of JAPJBO010000240.1, forward strand.
CGGGTTGGTGGCGAAAAGGGACAGAAAGATCTTCGAGCGACTGTGAGCAGCCTAGCAAGACGGGATGATGAATGATGAAGAAGCGCTAAGTGATCGCAAAGGTCCTTGTCTGGCGACCGACCTTCCTTGAAAGGAAGGTCGGTAGCCAGACATTTTTGGACGGCTTTGTCAGCAAGGTGCAGGCGATGCACGGGCTCCATGATGACCTCGTCAACGGCCCCACAGGCGTACACTCACTAGCCGTCGTGAAGAGGCCTCTGTCTGTAACCACCTTTTTCATCCTTGGGAGCAGTGCATCGCCAGGGAGATCGAACCCCAAGGCAAGGAGCGACTCTTGCAGCTTCTGAAAGTAATCCAGCACGTACTGGAGATACTTGGTTGTCGTTGCTGGATCCTTCTGCCGCACAAGTGCTGCAAACACAAGCCGCATCCTCCATCTCTGCTCCATCGTGTCCAGGTACGAGAACGTCAGGCAGAGGATATCTTTGCTCCCCGGAAGCTCTCCTGCATCCCCGGCAATGACGAAGTCACCACCCCCAAGCCGGAGCAGAAACTCCATGTCACCGAGGACAAGGTGCCTACCGAGCGCTCGGCGAACACCCTATCGCCTGGAACTGGCCCGCACCGAATGCCTAAAGGCTCAAGTACTAACTGCGCTAAATTTAATATATGCGAGCTATTGCGAGATAGTGTGGTACTCATTTGCATGCAAATGACTCCCCACTGACGCAACAAGAAGACGCCGATGCTCTATCGAATCACGCGATGGATGAGGTTCAGAGACGAGCGACAGCCGAGTATCGGGACTCGGCGACCGCGAAATCGTACGCGATGAAGAGCGCGATGCGACGGCTGACGAGTATCGTGCAGACGCCGATTCACCCGGCGCTTGAGATGCAAGTCAACGTCCTGACGTCTCTCGGAGGCGGGAACATGGCCGGACTCAACAAGAGACCACAAATAGCAAACCAGCAGGCGTTTGAAGCTGTGATGCGCGCCTACGAAGCCGCCGCACGAGAGCAGACGGCGAAGTAGGCCGGCGACAAGGTGCGAGCCGTACCGCAGGCTGGGCTCCACAAAGCTGCAACACTGAATGGCAGTTTTCGACCGCAGACGCATTACCCGTCGGGATGGGAGCGCAAGCAGGCTCGATGGAATCACGAAGTCAAGCAGGAGAGACGAACTGCGCAGACTGAGCGCAAGACGTGCACCAAGGGCAGACCAGGACGTTGGGACCGTGCGAAGTCGAAGAAGGAGTCCAAAAGCGAAGCAACAACACCAACGCGGAAACGCAACTCGAAGGCAGCCAAGCGGGCCTCCAGTGAAGTAACGAAGCTCATCCGAGTGTCCGATGAAACCCCTTGTCAATACCACCCAACGACTGCGACGCGCGTGCGAAATGTCGGACGCTAGCGTCTGTCAAGAGCATGCGTGACTCAGCCGTGTTTTAAAGGTGAGATGAGAGGCACCGGCTCACTCTGTCAAAGGACTATACTAACGCAACAAGAAGACGAGCTAATGCGAGATAGTGGTACCCGAGCCCGTACGCACTCGACAACCTGCTTCCGTGAGTCAGCCCGAGCTTCCTGGTCTCCAGCTACACTGCCTGTCGCGGTCATTTTTTCAGACTAATATTCTTGTTTTTATTCCAATTTCAATATCCTGTCATCAGCACCTTTTTAGCCCCGGAAGAAGGTGCGTTAGTGGGCCCGTTGAACCGGCCTATCAAGATTGGCTGAGTGTCACGCCTTTAATCAATTACTGCAGTACCCCCCCAATTCACCCAAATGTTGATCGAGTGTAATCGAGCGTAATCGAGCGTAATCGAGTGTAATCGAGTGTAATCGACGCGTAATCGAGCTAAAGTCACTTTCAGGGGGGCTAGGTGAATTGGCTCAATTTTATTGTATTTTATTATTGAATTTGTATTTAATTATTTGACCCTTGTATTATACCATCTTTGGGTATGCGACCTCTACCCGCCAGAACCCGTATTCTTAGGGCAGAATGGGAAACCTTCTTTTGAGCACGAATCCCGTTCGCTGGGCATACAGTCCGTTGCATGTGGCCTTTGATGATCGGCATTCGCTGGAACCCCACCGAAGCAGACAATAAGATCCTGTGTCATTTCACGTTCATTTGCACGCGGAATGTACGGCCTGCTTGTGATCTTCTGCCGGTTCTTCGGGCTGTCTTCTGCAAGCACCATAGTCACGTCCTGCCTTTTCACCGCGGCTTACCCACAACCGCTTGGATGAAGTGCTGGGACTTGCGGTGATTCGCACTGCCGGCCTCGATACGTTCATACCAAAGTGGTACGAAAAGAGAGGGTGCCCAAACGGTGGGACGGTTGGGCTGGGGGAAAGGTCGAGCTATCGCTGGGCGATCAGTACCACCGCGAAGGTACCGAGACAGCGAAACTACTGACAGAGCATCTGAGAGCTGGAAGTGCACGGCCAAGCTTTGTGCAAGCATTGCGCTCATTCGTTCGTTTTTTTTTTTTTTTTGGGAATCATCGGACAGGGCCTTATATAGCAAAAGAGCCATGCGAAGAAGGCGAGTGTTGGGGTACTGTAGCAGTGCGCCGGGATCATTCAAGAACGCTTGGCAGTCTGCAACAGCAGGGCGGACAGCTGCAGTCTTCGCTTTCTTGGCAACATGTCATGAAACAATACACAAGCCAGAAATACCAGCGCCGCAGGCGCGGAAATTTTTTTCAAGCTATTGGGCCAGTCGAAGTACATTATGGGGCGACATTAATACAATACCATTGCTTAAAAACACCTTGGCGTCACCGCTTGGCTTGCACTGCCAGGCCACCCAGTCTCTTGCCTGGCATGGATTCTGGTGTTGTTTTCGTGTTTCTTCTTCTTTGCGTTTGTCGCCATTGAGCATCGTCCGGGACCGTGATGTTTTCTGGGCGGGCGCCGGGTTTTCGCTCACAAACTCGCAGATTTTGAACTCGCATGTGAGTTTTGGGCTGAGTGCATAATCTGAGTTTGGAGGAACAATCTGCAGATCTTCACCGAGAGCTGAATCTGAGATTTTATCAGAAATTATAAGAAATTATTAGTTATTGCCCATTATTAGATCTAATAATACGTAATAATCAGGCTAATAATATCTAATAAAATCTAATCGAATCTAATAATAATTATTACATGCCAACCGTGTGTATTTTATTATTGCCGTCGATTGTGACAAACACACCGAATCACTGCCTGACCTTTCTACTTTCGATTTATGCATCATCCGCGACGGTGAAGACGAAGCAGCAGACGAAGCAGCAGAAGGAGCCAGTATACGCAGTAGGAGGAGGATGTATTATTGCCATCCTTGGGGGGGGGTCGGTCAAAAAATTTATCCGACCAGATATTCGGAAAGCCCTGTCCTCGGCGGATTCAATCGTGTCCTCAGAATCTTGAAACCGACATTTTTCGCACCTACAGATGGATAAAATCGGCAGAAAGCCAAAAAATATATATTTTCCTCGGGGAAATAACAGGGCTTTTTTCCCCCGAAGTGGTTTTTTCTCCCGAGCCGGGAGGCGAGGGAGAAAAAACCACTGAGGGGGAAAAAATGGCCCGAGGGATGTTTTTCTCCCGAGCCGGGAGGCGAGGGAGAAAAACATCCCGAGGGCCACTGCCCCAGTATTTCCCCGAGGAATGGTATTTTTTTACCGGCTGGCGGACTTTTATTCCCGAGAACGCGTGCTGTTCATGACCTGGCTCGTGATGCGCTTCGCTGTGCTACCTTGAACGTGTTTCTGTGCTGTGTATGTCAGGGTGAACGGTGAAGAAATCGAAATAAGTGCATAGTTCTGTTAGAAGAAAATGATGACGTTCTTCAAATGATAGCATTCAGCGGAGAAGACAAACAGGCTCAGCAGAGCGGAAGCTCACTGATTCTTATCGTTCTTGACCTCGACAACAATTCTTACAGTCACATTGACATCATTCTTGTTCTCGCTCACTTCTTTTGTAGACTTATTTGTGTCAGACACAGAGGGCTCGCTTTTGACAGTGGTTTGCGTGGGGGCCTGAGCAACAACTGCACCCTGTGTTGGATGAATCATGTTTGCCATTGCGGTAACCGAGCGGTCTGTCTGGTCGATGTACCTTGCCGCGGTCTTTTCACACTTCCATCCAAAGTGTGTTTTCAACTGTTCCACAGATAGGTTTTAGTGGTGGTTCTGCTTGGGTTTGCTCCTCCCAGGGTCTCCTGCTATTGTACTTAGTCAGATTTTGAGTTCCAGGGAAAAAAATTCCCTTATTTCCCTGGTAGGGAAATAACGGACCTTATTTCCCTGCAACTTTGCTGTACGAGGGAAGAAAAGTCCGCCAGCCGGTAAAAAAGTCGTTTTTTATGGCACTTTTTCGTGGAATGAGTGATAAACAACAAAAAGGGATGCGTTGGATCGCAGGTGTGTCGTCACGAGAACCGCCTCCCGTTGAGAGAACTTCTTCTCTTTCAGAAGAGGAAGAAAGGCCAAAAGTGGAGCCCCGCAAAAAAGAAGGCAAGCCCCGCGCAGCCACCACAGAAGCGAACAAAACGCTTTCCCTGATCCTCAAACAAATCATGCGGCTGGTTAAAGAAAAAGACCTGATGCTTCGCAAAAAATACGGCATCTCGCGGTATTGGATTGTCGAAAGCGCTGACGAAGTCGCCGTTGACATCAAGCAGCGCTATAGACAACTCAAGCATAAAGAAACCGCGAACCTTCGCTTCTACGACCATGTTCAACCTACTCCCCCAAGGGGCGCTAAAAGAAGGTGTACTAAAGGCAATCAAAGAGGCCCTCCTTTTTGGTAACTGCTCTGGAATTACTCTCTGATCTACCAGGGAACAAAAACAAGAGTTTCTCACTCGACGAAATCGCGTCCCTCATAGACCTTTGCGTGGACAACTGCTTCATCGAACAGGGTGGTTTGCTCCTCCAGCAGGTTTGTGGACTGCCTTTGGGGGCTAACGCCTGGCCAACCTATTCTGTTATAGTGCTGAAGCCGGGTACGTCGATGAGCTGATGAAAGAGGACCCGGCAAAAGCTCGCCTGTAACCAGTATGCCGACACGAAGAGGTACATCGATTAGACTGGTTTCTTGCCCCGTCTTGTTTCCTGCTGGTTCAGTATCAGTCGAATCTAGGTCGATGACTTGCTCACAGTCATGCACACCAGGATGCTTGCTTTCTGCCACAAGCTTCAGTCAATCGTGGTCTATGATTTTTTCCTTCAGGTGCCCTAGCTCTGTTGCTAAGGTGAGGAGGAGACATTCGGAGAAATACGGGGAACCCTATTGAAAACCGTATTCCCGTGTTAGTGTCGCCTCGCGTCTCCAGGACAAAAGGCGACACTGACAAGGGAGAAACGGAGGCGACACTAACACGGGGGGGTTTAACAAAACAAAAAATCCAGTTCAGCCGAAGCCAACAAGGGAGGGAAATCAAAAAAGATACAGGTGGGGCATCCAGACGTGCTTCTTGCGGAATGTTCTCAACGCCACCGGCACCGTCGCGCCACTTACGGGTGCTCGTCGCCCTGCTGTTATTGGCGCCCCTCCGTGCTGTTCAGTTCGCGACGAATTGCGACACAATACTGCTTGGTGACCCCGCCTCGACCAATTACTTGCATAGGGCTGGCTGCGTCCCGCCTGCGGTTCTCCAAAAGATTCGGTTCAGTCAGGAAGGTTGCACCGGAAAAGATGCTCGGCTCATCTATGAGTGCTACACCCCCCCGATCATCGCCCCTGGTTACGACACCTCGTGGGCGACGGAAGAGGGCAGGATATTCGAGAACGTCATAGGTTTTGGTGCAGACATCAGCATGGGGCCTTCAGGCTGCGGAGCAAACAGGGCCCTGCACAGCTGGTGGCTTGGTAAAGACTCAGCGGAGTCACGGGTTGAAATAGGATGGGCCGATTGCATCGTCGTTAGCCCCGTCTTCGCTTTCTCCGTCACGGAGTCGACGCCTTGCGTCGCCGGTAATAAGGGAGCATCGATGGCGCCTTTCCTTCACTTCGACGTGCAGTGCGGCAGCACCGGCATTTTGCAAGGGCTCGGGTTGCTCACCGACAGATGCTCCCCCGGTGACATACGCATCGGGTACACCTGCAGATACACCTCCGATACACCAGCGAGTCTTCCAGCACCGCCACCAACTCCAACCACGGCACCGCCGCCACCGGGGGCGTACAGCACGAGAACGGACTGTACAGAATTGACTGCGCAGAACACACAGGAGGCCAGTTGCGGCAAGGGCGTCCTCCAAGGATTTGCCCTCGATATGACCGACTGCCCAGCAGGTCACGGACGGATGCTCTACGACTGCTACGCCCCCCCCGGAGGTCTCGGTCTCCACTGGATAGCCCCTCCTGGGGCGCCGGGCGTTTTCAAAGCTGTCTTTGAGGGGTTAAAGGTTGAAAGGCGGTACAAAGGAACGGACTGCGGGCCAGACAGGGCCTTGTACATGTATGGGTTCAGGGTGGACGCAGACAGCCTCGTCCTGGCTCAGACCGCCGGGTGTGTCGATGTAAGCTCCGCCTTCGACTTATCGGCCACGAGCACGACGGCGTGCACCGTTGCAAGTGTGGATTACCGGGTGCTCACCACCAGCTTCAGGATGCACTGCGGCAGCGCCGGTGTCTTGCAAAGGGTCCAGATGGTGGTTGACAGCTGCCCTGTCGGCGAAATCCGCATGGAGTACACCTGCAGATACATGTCCGGTGCTCTGACTGAGGCGCCACCTACTGCTTCGCCACCGCCGCCTCCGGGCCCTCTGCCGCCTGCGCCCCTGGCAGGGGCGCAGGCTTCACGGAACCAAGGCTGCCGCGGGGTGACAGCGCCCGGAGGACGGCAAACCAACTGCAGAGGAGGGGTTTTTCAAGGGATACGCCTCCTATCGGACGGCTGCCCCGCAGGCCAGGTGAAGGTGCAGTATGAGTGCTATACGTTAGAGGTCCCCAGCTCCAGGTGGGGTGGCGAGGGCTCGTTTTGGATGAACGAATTCAATCTTATCTCACCGAGGCACGGGGCAGACTGCGGGCCAAACGGGGCCATCGGAGAGTACGACTTCGGTATGGGAGATGGAGTTCTTGTTGGGAGGTTCTACGCATGCTACGAATTTGACTCCGACTTTGTTCTCACGACCACGAAATCCACGGGATGCGCCCCTTGCAATCTCGCGACACCGTCGCTGGAGCCCTATACTAACTTCGATGTGCAGTGCGGCAGCAACGGTATCGTGCAAAGGATCGCCTATACACATATTGGGTGCCGCGTCAACGAACTGCGCGTTGAGTACATCTGCAGATACCGGCTACCACCAGGTCCAACAGCGGCACCGCCAACTAGTGCACCGCCGACTATTACGCCAACTATTGCACCACCGACTAATGCTCCACCGACTAATGCTCCACCGACTAATGCTCCACCGACTAATGCACCACCGACTAATGCACCACCAACTAATGCACCACCGACTAATGCTCCACCGACAAATGCACCACCGACTAATGCACCACCAACTACTGCTCCACCGACTAATGCTCCACCGACTAATGCACCACCGACTAATGCTCCACCGACTAATGCACCACCGACTAATGCACCACCAACTACTGCTCCACCGACTAATGCTCCTCCGACTAATGCACCACCGACTAATGCACCACCAACTAATGCTCCACCGACTAATGCTCCACCGACTAATGCTCCACCGACTAATCCACCACCGACTAATGCACCACCGACTAATGCTCCACCGACTGAGGCACCGCCAACCAGTGCTCCACTGACTGCTGCTCCACCGACTGAGGCACCGCCAACTGGCCAAGCCGGAACTAGTGTTGGCAACGGACCTGGCCAAACCGGAACTAGTGGTGGCAATGCATCGCGAACAGAAGCGCCTTTCGCGGCAGAAGGCGCGGACGGCCTGAGCAACATTGGTATCACAACACTTGTGTATGCAGGATTCTTCGTTGCGGTTGCCGCGGCAGCAGGCGTAGCTTGGAGGCGGAAGCAACGGCAGCACGAGAACATGCCCTTTTAGTATTACTGACGCACGCAGGGGTTCGGTCCCGACGGGTGGGCGGGCGCGTTACTCTCTAGATCCCGTGCAAACGGGGTTCTTAGGTCGATCATGGTGAATCAACGCTCGATCAGGTGGTCCCAGGTGATGAATCCATCGAGTTCCACGGTCAGTCACTCGTTTGATCGGTGTCGACCACTCCGCGGATAAACCCAGACCGCTACTACTGCGTACAGCACTCCTGCACTTGATACCAACCTCGCTTTGTGTGGAGGGCCTCCAATTTGGCCCCTGGGCAGGGGATTAGCTTCTATATCCACATTTGGACTGTCAGTCCAAATTTGGAAAGGCCGCCGAGAAAAAAAGAAGGACAAAGTTCCTTATCCGGATCCGAAGTTTTGGAATAAACCTTTGTATGGGCTCACTAGTTTCTAAAAGGGCCTTTGTATGGACAGCAGAGTTTTGCAAAATACCCTTGTATGGACACAAGGTTTGCAAAATACCCTTGTATGGACAGAAGATTCTGAATAAATACCCTTGTATGGACACACACATTCTCAAAAGGGACCTTGTATGGACAGACTTTTTTGGTCCCTTATATGGACGGCAGATGTTCAAAAATACCCTTGTATGGAGAACCTACCCTTATATGGACGCCGTACTTTCGAAAAGTCCCTTGTATGGACGACATACTTTTGAAAAGTCCCTTGTATGGACACCTGACTTTTGAAAAGACCCTTGTATGGACGACGTATTTTCGAATACCCTGGTGCACTATTGTGTCTGGAAGCCTGCTCCATTGCAAACTTGTGTGGACGACGTACTTCGAATACCCCTGTGCACTATTGTGTTCGGAAGCCTGCTCTCCATTGCAAAAGTTTTGTGTGTGCGCCCCCCTCCCCTTTCCCTTTGCAAATCCAAAATATTTGCAGTGTTAGGGGTATGGTAAAGTCATAGCAAAGATGACCGAGGCGACAGTTGTTTCGATTCTGAAGGACCTCCCATTCACCTCTGCGGATGAAAAGAGTGATGTTCTTAGCCTTGCGTTTCGCGAGGATTTGCATGATGGCGTTGAAGCCCTCAAGGGTGAGCCAGATGTATTGTTAGCTGCATTGCGTAAACTCTTGAAGAGGAGCGAAAAGGTTGGCAAAACCGGGTCTTTGGCGTCTGAGACGAACGAGACGGACTCCGGGAATGCATCAGACAACGAAGACGAAGATGAAGACGAAGACGAAGCTGTTGGGACTGCCCCTGTCACCGGACACAACTTCTGTGTTGCAAGTGGTGGGTACACTTTTTCCATCGGCCGACAGTTTTTTTGAACGGGTGCTAACGGTCTGTTACCTTCAGCGACGAAGCTCCGGCGTTCACAGAGAGCAACCCGTATTTTGCTGCCATCAGAGCAGTAGATCCGGACTCGCGTAGTCGGGTGTACACCAAGCGCGATGAAGAAGGCAGGCGGTTTACATTTTGTTTCCTGGCCTTCGGGGCCGCGATCCGTGCGACCGCCCACGTGGTCCCACTGATAAGCATTGACGCCGCGCACATGGAAAGGGGGGGGGTGCTTTTCAGTGCTGTTGGCGTCGACGCCAACCTCGGCACAATTCCCATTTGCTACGCTTTGGGAACCACGGAAGATACAGAGTCATGGTCTCGATTCCTTCAAAATCTGAGCGAAATACACGCTGGCAGCAACTTTGGCCTCATTTCTGACAGGGACAAAGGACTCGAGGCTGCTGTGGAAGGGGTTCTCCCCAGGACACCGAACTTACTTTGCCGGGAACACATAAAGCGGAACGTGGTTTCTTCTCTGGATTGTTCTGACACGGCATGATGTCGCTCTTTGATGCCTTTTCATACCCTTTCCACTCAGAATGTGAAGGCTCCAATTCCACCGCAGCTTTGCTAATGTGTACATGGGTGAACCCCAACATCAGATCATTCCACGGGTCGACGTGCAGCAAGCAGGTTTCACTACACCGTGCAAGGGACTTTTCCAAAATCAGGTGTCCATATAAGGGACCTGGAAAGTTTGTCCATACAAGGGGCTATAAAAAAATATCTCGTCCATACAAGGGACTTTTCCAAAGTCAGGTGTCCATACAAGGGAATTTACCCAAAAAAGAAATACAAAATGGGACTACACCACCACCAAGCCCCGGCAGAGTGGCCAATGGGCAATCCGAGGGCCCCTCAGGACTCAGCCTTGTCGTGAAGATACGTCGCGTCGCGCTGTATTGAGCCTATTTCCTGGGCTGCAGGTCTTTCGAAGAATTCGGCAAATACAATGTATCGAATGGGTCGGCGGGTATGTGAGGCAACTTCTGTTCGCGCTGCCCTGGCGACAGGGTGATGGAGGAGGGAGCAAGCTAGCTTGGGTGTCTGTGCATGATGGACAATACCGTTTCTTCGGGCCTGGAAATTTGGTGTACCACCGTTTTTTTCCGGCTCGCTATGCGAGCCGAAAAATTGATTATTAGTATTTGAGGAACACTGAGTGGAGATGACACTACATTAGAGGGCCACACATGTTACGACATTAGTTAGAGTGCGTAGTGTGTAACTCCATTCTTCTACTGTACTCAGAGACAAGATGTTGTGGTACCGGGGGTTCCAGTCGACAAATCCTGGCTGTTGCTACACCGCGACACTAGAGGTTGAGGCCGGAGAGGTGGCAGAGACCCGTGCAACACTGGCAGGTGAGCCCCCTAAGTGCAGAAACTGCTGAAAAACAGTGAAAACGCAAAAAGCCGTTAGCGGTCCAAATTTGGAAAATGGGCTGGAGACCAAGCTAGTGCCCTGCTCAAATCAGGGGATTAGTTTCCGTTGCAGATTTAGACCGACGGTCTAAATCTGCAAACCGGACTTGGCCAGGACATTTGGACTGTCAGTCCAAATTTGGAAAGGCCGCCGCCGGGAAAAAAAGAAAAAAAAAAAAATGGCCACACCACCACCCAGGCCCGGCAGAGGTAGTCAACTACAATTCGATGGCCTCTCAGGGTCCAGCCTTGTCGTGAACATACGTCGCGTCGCGCTGTATTGAGCCTATTTCCTGGGCTGCAGGTCTTTCGAAGAGCTCGCCGCATACAATGTATCGAATGGGTCGGCGGGTGTGAGGCAACTTCTGTTCGCGCTGCCCTTGCGACAGGGTGGTGGAGGAGGGAGCAAGCTAGCTTGGATGTCTGCGCATGATGGACAAACCCATTTCTTCGGGCCTGGAAATTTGTTGTACCGTACCGTTTTTTTCCGGCTCGCTACGCGAGCCGAAAAATTGATTAGTATTTGAAGAACACTGAGTGGAGATGACCACTACACTACATTAGGGGGCCGCACATGTTACGACCATTAATTAGAGTACGTAGTGTGTAGCTCCATTCTTCGGCTGTACAAGGTGCCGTACCGAGGGTTCCAGTCGACAAATCCTGGCTGTTGCTTACACCCCCTAAACGCGTTAGGGGACTTCACAAGGTTTCACAACGGAGTGACACAACACCCGAAACGAGCTGCACCCTCTCACTTTGCTCAACCCCCTCCATACTCAAGCCTCTACGGTCAACCGGAGACTTTAAAATACCGACCTTCTAATCCACAAATAACGCTAAAAACGGTGTCCAAAGTAAATATAGGCGGGGGGTGTGGTGTTGTAGCGGAAGGCTGCTGAGCCTCCGCTGCTGAGACCCAGCCGCTGCCGTCAATTGTGTTCAGCTTCGGGTCGGCAGGTTGCAGCTGCCACTGTGCTTCATTACCAGGCCAAGGTCCTGTTTGACAGTTGAGTATCCCACAGTTGCCCACACATGATAAAGGGGGGGCGGAGTTATTTTTGCCCAAATTTTCCGTCGCGCTTTGCGCGATGTTGCTAAAAATAACGCTAAAAATGTTGTTATAAGCACGGCGGTGCACACCAAAACCGTGGACCTATTATCCCCTTCAGCTGCCTGACGAGAATGTCTGTTTACGATTTTGACTGTTTTTTGGAGCGCGTCCCCATATGCCACAGGGAGCCCAGAAGCATTCGGAAACCCCCGAAAAGCTTGATCCAGGCTGGTGTACGTTGAAAAAACGCCCGCAAAATGTGTCGCCAAACTGACGGGGTGACCATAATTGACCCATAAAGGACCCACGAAGACCCCTCTTTTGCCGAACGAAGTTGTGGAGATGTGTCGGCTCCGCCCCAAGACGCCGTACATCGGCGAAAACGGCACCAAAACACCGCCCAAAACCACCCCATAGTAACGGTCTAAATCTGCAAACCCCGGAAGCCTTCAAACTAATAACCTGGCTCAAATGCCATAGGATAATATAGGGGGTCTTTTGCGCACCTTAAATGCAGTGCTCCCGCTAACGAAAAAGTGCGAGGAATTCCTCAAAAAAAAGAGGCTCGAAAAAAGAGGGTGAGGAATTCCTCATGTGCTGCGAAGTTCGTGGTAGCTCCACAGGCCAGGAAAGTTGTCGTCGCTGTATCCAGAGGCCGTGTGTTCTGCCTTTGTGAAGTGCCCTTGCCCGCCGTGAATGCCATGAGTACTGCCCTCTTCCACCATCTTGGATAGACACGCCTCACGCTCACACCACCCGAAACCGAAACGACCCATGACCCCAAGAGCTGTGCCTCCTGCTCTGCCCGAATACACCCCGCTTTCTAATTTTTGGATTTCTAATTTATGGATTCGCCAAAAATCGCCTAAAATAAATTAATTCGTCCATAAATTACAAATCCATAAATTAGCTGACCACAAATTATAGGACCAAAGCAACAAGTCACTGGCCATGCTATGGACAGGAAAGGGCTCGGCGAGAAGAACACACAGCGACCGGTCAGTTCAATAACCATTGTCCAATCAGGTTTGAAGCCGTAAGTAAGCCCTGCTCACAGTCCATCGATCGCAAACTAGGACCAGTCAGAGGTACTTTTTAACAAGAACATCCTCCTCTATCGGAAACAAGCCTTTGCTTTTGTGTGACTGTTCAAAAATTTCCGCGCCTGCGGCGCAGGCATAATTTGCATCTGTCTCTGCGGTGGGTGGTCGGGGCATAGCTAGTTCCCTGTCCCCAAAAAGGTCGAGTGCCTGTCCAAGAGCCTGGACAGGAAATACTAATTCTGGGCCCCTCCAAAAAAGAAAATAATTCGTCCACAAATTGCATGGCCATAAAATAGAATTCCACAAATTAAAGGGCCATAAATTGTCAGGGGGTACAAAGCCTTCAGGCCAAAAAACGTCCAGATGCGCAAAACACCCGTTTTTGGCCAAAATCACGTCTCTGTATTATATGCACTGGTACAAGTTGAAACGAAAAAAAAGCACAGAATGCCCCGGCTGAGGGGCCCAGTAGTAGTGCTACAGTACAGCAGTCACACTAGCAGTGCACAGCACCGGTTACTGCACCTTTGGATAAGCAACGTACAGCCTCAATTTTGGAACCTGCGACTGGCCCAATAGCTTGAAAAATTTTCCGCGCCTGCGGCGCTGGTATTTCTGGCTGTTTCATGACATGTTGCCAAGAAAGCGAAGACCGTGGCTGTCCGCCGAGATTACCCCCTCAGGTGACACCACTTTATCTTTAGCCATACTTCAACATTCTTCGCATGGCTCTTTTGCTTCCCGAAGGACAGTCTCTGTGGTGGACAGTAGTGACAACCACAAAAGAGGTACACCCTGTCAGGTACATAAACGTGCAGTTGTGCCGCAACTGGGATTTTTAGTAACTCCGAGCAATTTATGGACAGTTACGTGGGAGGAGTTTTTATATATAAGGCCCTGGGTACAACATCCAAAAAAAAAAAACTATAGTTATAGCCAGCGGCTGGGTGTCGTGGGTGGGCAGCGGTAGTGGGTGGCCATGTGGTGGGAGGTCGTGGAGGTTGGGTGGTGCGGTGGGCAGTGGTGGTGGTGGGTATGTAGTGAGCAGTGAGTGGGTGGATGATGCTACAGTACGGTTACTGCACCTTTGGATCATCGTTCTAGCAACGTACACCCTCAATTTTGGAACCTGCTGCACTGGCCCATTAGCTTGGCAAAAATTTCCGCGCCTGCGGCGCTGGCATTTTTGGCTTGTGTATTGTTTCGTGTCTTGTTGCCAAGAAGACCGCAGTTGTCCACCCTGCTCTCTGTGGTGGGCAGTAGTGACAACCACAAAGAGGAGCACCCTGTCGGGTACATGAAAGTGCACTTGACTCGCATCAACTTTGCCGCAGTCCCTGTGGACTACAAAGCGGCTATAGCGATTCTTGCTGTTTGGATACCTGCAGCGCTGACCCAATAGCTTGAAAAAATTTCCGCGCCTGCGGCGCTGGTATTAGCTTATGTAAAGTTACATGTCGTGTTGCCAAGAAGACCGCAGCTGTCAGCCCTGGTGTTGCAGAAAACCGCCAGGCGACACCTTCTTCACATGGCTTTTTTGCTTCCCGAAGGACAGTCTCTGGGGTGGACAGTAGTGACAACTACAAAGTTGCCACAGTCTCTGTGGACTACAAAGCGGCTAGCAATTCTTGCTGTGTGGCACTACCTTCGATGAGCAAAACCCACTTGCACGTGCCGCATTTCGTCCGAACACCCCACACCCTCAACACAGTGTCGGTCTGAGCTCCACACGCACCAAGTGCCACGAGGAGACCGAAAAGTGCTCTGTACAACATTTGGTAGGATTTTACGTGGGGCTCAGAGCTCAAGCTACTTCCCTGGCGACCAGGGGGTTATGCACTGCAGCGGTTGGGTGAGGTAACTCACCCAAAAAAAAAAAAATCGAAAATCAGGTGGGAGGTTGGGTTGATTTACACTACCTCAGATTGGGTTGGGCAGGAGTTTGGTGTCTGTAATCTTGGGTTAGGCAGAGGTTTTGGGTGTCGGTAGTGGGAATTATTTCTCCTATTCTGGCTGTGCTACTGAAGAGGGGCGAGACCTTTCATCAGAACAATCATCAGTAGGCTAGGTGTCTTCTGGAGGACACGCTGCAGAAGGTCCTGCCTTAGCCAGGACATCAGATTCTGAGGCACCATGTACCATACCGTCTCCCAGGGGGCGGTGCCCCCTGGACCCCCCATAAACTATCTACAAGATTTCGAATTTTCGCCTGTTACCAGGCATCAGTTTCTGTTACAGGTTCCGAACAAGACAGAATCTGAAGTGCCACGTACCGTACCGTCTCCCGTGGGGCGGTGCCCCCCGGACCCCCCCCCCCGCATTAAGACTCACCAGAGAAAATGGGCTTGGTGTCTAGTCTGAAGGAGAAAATGGGCTGCATAAGGTCCTGCTGGCGACAGCGCCAGGGGATTAGTTTCTGTTGCAGATTTAGACCGACGGTCTAAATCTGCAAACCGGACTTGGCCGGGGAAAAAAAAAGAAAATGTTCAAAAAACGGTGTTCAAAGTAAATATAGGCGGGGGGTGTGGTGTTTAGCAGTGTGCTGAAGGTGCTGGAAGGCTGCTGAGCCTCCGCTGCTGAGACCCAGCCGCTGCCGTTCAGCTGCGGGTCGGCAGCCACTGTGCTTCATTACCGGGCCAAGGTCCTGTTTGACAGTTGAGTATCACACACGAGCTAAGAGTTGCCCACATGATAAAGGGGGGGCAGAGTTATTTTTGCCCAAATTTTCCGCCGCGCCTTCGGCGCGATGTTGCTAAAAATAACGCTAAAAATGTTGTTGTAAGCACGGCGGTGCACACCAAAACCGTGGACCTATTATCATAAGAATCATAGGAAAATAGGTCCCCAGGTCGCCCCCCTTCAGCCCCTTCAGCTGCCTGACGAGACTGTCTGTTTACGATTTTGACTGTTTTTGGAGCGCGTCCCCCCACAGGGAACCCAGAAGCATTCGGAAAACCCCGAAAAGCTTGATCCAGGCTGGTGTACGTTGAAAAAACGCCCGCAGAAATTACTGACGGGGTGACCATAATTGACCCATGAAGGACCCATGAAGACCCCTCTTTTGCCGAACGAAGTTGTGGAGATGTGTCGGCTCTGCCCCAAGACGCCGTACATCGGCGAAAATGGCACTGAAACACCGCCCAAAACCACCCCATAGTAACGGTCTAAATCTGCAAATCCCGGAAGCCTTCAAACTAATACCCTGGACACAGTGGCTTATATATGGGTCTGGTGATCGGACCAAGTCCGAGCAACGAAAAAAAAAAAAAAAAGCACAGAATGCCCCGGCTGAGGGGCCCAGTAGTAGTGCTACAGTACAGCAGTCACACTAGCAGTGCACAGCACCGGATACTGCACCTTTGGATAAGCAACGTACAGCCTCAATTTTGGAACCTGCGACTGGCCCAATAGCTTGAAAAATTTTCCGCGCCTGCGGCACTGGTATTTCTGGCTGTTTCATGACATGTTGCCAAGAAAGCGAAGACCGTGGCTGTCCGCCGAGATTACCCCCTCAGGTGACACCACTTTATCTTTAGCCATACTTCAACATTCTTCGCATGGCTCTTTTGCTTCCCGAAGGACAGTCTCTGTGGTGGACAGTAGTGACAACCACAAAAGAGGTACACCCTGTCGGGTACATAAACGTGCAGTTGTGCCGCAACTGGGATTTTTAGTAACTCCGAGCAATTTATGGACAGTTACGTGGGAGGAGTTTTTATATATAAGGCCCTGCCTGGACACAGGGATTTATACGCCGGTCTAGATGGGCGGGTCACCCGTCCATCCTCAAAAAAAAAAAAAAAAAAAAAAAAACCCACGGGCTGGCGGGTGTGGGTAGGCTACCACAGCAGTCATAGGGGGTCATGGGGGGGCCCATAGGGGGTCCATAGGGGGGTCATGGGGGGGTCCATAGGGGGTCCCAGGGGGGTCATAGGGGGGGGGGGGTCATGGAGGCGAGCAAGCGGCCCAACCCGGCGTCAACCTCACGCGCCCTTTGCCGGACAACTGCTGGTTCTCCCACCTCTCTGCTGCACCCTCCACCCTCTGGAACATCTGGCTCGGAATCTATACACGGTGCGCAGTGATGCACGGTGATGCACAGTGATCCACGCTAGTGCGGTGTGCACAGTGACACGATAGCGCATGGTGGTGCATAGTGATCCACAGTGGAGGACAGTGGTGGCACTAATTTTCGGGCCCTCAACGACTTTGCAGGGCTGGCTGGGGTGGCTGGACAGGCTGGACCACCACTGGGGGGGGGGGGGTCTGGGGGGTCGACAAACACGTGCTCGGCACCCCGGTGCAAAAGACGGGTACCCGTCCATCTACATGGACTATTGCTCTAGGCCGAAATCCCCTTATAAATCCCTGCCTGGACAGCGCTAAAAAAAAAAAAAAAAAATCTTTGGACAGAGTGAGGTAACCTACAGGCAAAAAATATTGGATGAATTTGCGGCCCGCAACACAGCAGTCATGCTGTCCGTTTGTGCGCGAGTCCGCTATCAGGAGCCCAGCGGAAAAGCAACAGTATGGGCCACTTGGCTAATGCACGAGATCAAGTCTAGCTCGAAGATACGATAACACAAAACATTTATTTTGGGAACCCCACCGATCACCACAAGCACGTACTAAGCTGAACTCCACAAGCATACAAAAGGTCGAAAGACACCAATCTGTACGTCCATTCGGATCGTCGGAAACACAAAAACCTTTTCCAGATTTAGGCTTCCTCCGGCATTTCGGAAGTAAGCGGGACTGAGTGTCAACAGGAAAAAACAACAACACAGGGTGGTGTAAGCGAAGAACAAAACAGACTGTGTTTGTACTGCATTTGCCCCTCTACCCCTATGTTTCCTCCCTTCCATTCGGAGTCAAAGCAGCTACATCGAGTATTTTTTGCGTGCTCGTGGGTAGGAGGGTGGAGAACCCCGGGGCCACACCTGAAAGTCGCTCCCCAGCTTCAGCCTCAGAACTTCGAGCTGCGGATCAGCACAGCAAACAACCCAATACCTTGAGCTTCCATTCCCAGAACCAACCAAGGGGGGAGGGGCGTGGGGGACTTTGTTGCATCAGCAGCTACCTCCTGCCTCGCCTTCCTCTGTTCCTTTTCGGCTGTCATGGCCAACAACACCTGCGGAGGAACAAGCTGTAGTGGCGCCCACCTTCCATTTTAGCTTGCAACGTTTCCTTACGCGTCTCTCTCTTGGCAGGTAGAATCGGTCGTCACGTCAGGGAGAGACGAAAGGCTTTTCAAAAAGAATCGGTTGTGTGTTCTTTGTATATTCTGAGAAAAGAAACTACCTAATAAATAACTTGCCCTCTAAATAAAGGGGACTTCAAAAAACCGACCGCTTACTACAAGAAATAGTCTAAACCCCCCTACACGGATATTATTTACTTATTAGTTTTCTCTCAACTCTCTCTGACAGAAAAGGCAGTTGCCGTGGTGTCGCACTATTGCTCGACGTTAGCTGCGCTTACTACGCGTTGGGAAGTCGACGGCCCGGGTAAGCCGCTGGCCTGGAAATCTAGCAGGCCTGTTCGGCTCGCTAGCCTTGTCTCTTTCCAGATGGAGCCCCGCTTGGGCGGGGCAGGTGCCTAGCGGCGCTCCCGGCTGCCGAGTAAGCACCTGGAGAGGCTTTACTCCTTCTTTAAAAAGGGCAACTCCGCCTTTGCTTGCGCTGCCCTTCCATACGACCGGCTTACCCTGTCATCACTGACGCGTGCCCGCCTAATGAACACCTTCGTGAACACTAGCGTGTCAGGAACTCGTGGTTGGCACTGGATGCTCGTAACAACTGACCGGTCGCTCCGAAGATGCGTTGTATCTTGCTCGCTTTCTGACTTTTGCGGAAGCAAGATAGTCAGCCACCTTGCAACGGTCTTTTCCGCCGACACCGACTCTTGGTTCATAGAGACGGCGCTCGAGGATGTCAACAAGACGATTGGAGCTGCGGTTACCATTCCTGGCATCCCAGAGCCCGCCCACGCCTGTCGTCTTCATGCACAAGTGCCAGAACGCTCTTGTCGCTAATACTCTGACCGCGATACGTTTTTCCTGCTCAAAGGCTCGAACAAAAATGGGGGATCATCATGGGGTTTCAACAGTTTTCAAAATTCACGAAGTACGTCAGACCCCATGTTTTTAGTACGAAACGTGTTAATTAAGAAACACTTTGGCCAAAAAAGTAGCTAAGAAACATTTACACGTTTCGTATTAAACCCGCATACGGTAATTAATCTTCTTTTATTTCCATCCTGAGGGTTATCATTGAAATGTCAATTAATTAGTAAATAATACGCAGGATAGTAAATAATAAACGAACCTATTTATGAAGTAACATAGATGTACGACTATGTAGGCAACCACTGAATATATAGGCGCGAAATAAGAATTATTCAAAAAATATAAAATATTTTAGAAATAATAAATACCAATCCTTGAATGGACTCATCATGAAGCAGCTGAGGGAGTGGGCCTCCCTCGGCGGACGCCCACGAGAGAAATAAATAAAATAAGTAAATAATACGCGGGAAGTAAATCTTAAGTGAATCCATTTACAAAGAGCAAATAATACCCGTGAAGGGAGGGCATCCGTTGGAATTCCAGGGACAACACGGTGCAGTAGTAAAGGCTTTCACTAGTAAATTTACTAGTGGTTTTACAAGTGAAAATGGTTTACAAGTGCCACTAGTAAATTTTACAAGTGCACTTGTAAAATTTACAAGTGCACTTGTAAAATTTACAAGTGCACTAGTAAAATTTACAAGTGATTTCAGGTGTTTTGGCAGGTGTTTTGGGGTGAAACAAGAAGAAACTGTGGCAAGTGAAGCACACATTCAGAAGAACCGGCTTCTTTTTCACCTAACTCGTCAAAATGGGGCTGGGAGAGCAGAGCAAAGTGACAACCCAGTGCTTGAGAGCCCCGCGCGTAGGCAGCCCGCGTCAATCCAGATTTCCCCCACTCCAAGGCAAACGTGAACACTCGAACACGACCCCCCTGTGGCTCGATGCGGTGGGAACACGGGACAATAACATCGGAAGAGACGGAGCGCGAAGGAGGAGGCGTTCTTGTCCTCTCAGAGCAGAGTCGTGCACAGGTACGTCCTGGTACCAGAAATAGAGTTGCACGGCAAAAGACGCTCTGGTATCTTGCTTTTGGCCCAGGAGGTTACGAATATCTCTGCCTGCGTGCGTCTTGTGCCGGACAGGCTTGGCATCCATTTTTTGGACTGAGTCGTGGGCAACAGTGCGGTCAACTCTGAAGGGCAAATACCGTAAACGGAAATAAGTTGGACCGGACAAAATGGTCCAACTCACCTATTTTGGGCTCTGGTGGTCCAACTTTTGTCCGGCCACTTTTTTTCGGGGGGTTCTGTGTACTTGGTGCAGTTTTGCGGCTGGCCAGCACTCGCTCCACTCCGTAGTCGCGCATGGGTCCGCCGCCAGGAGTTCCCGAACACTGCGCGGCGCTGCGCAACCCGCTGAGTTCCCTCCAGCAACTCGCAACGAAGCACCCTGGCCATGGTCATTGGTCGCCATGGCCCTGTGGTGGAATCACAAGATCTTCCTTGCGCGGAAGGATGTTTGATCGCGACCGGTTGCGGTTGGTCAGTGCCGAGCGTGGACCAAGATGCGTCCACCGTCTGTCCCATTGCTTTGGTAGAGTGCAAACGCAAAAATGCAGAGTGCAAACGAGATGGCTCGAGGTTGTGTGGCTGACAGTGAAGGAAAAAGTATGAGCCGCCAATAAACGACGATCTTGGTACGCTCAAGAAGAAACCCAACGCATCTCTCGCGCCTGACTACCCATTTGTCACGGGACATTTTTTACCTCATGCCCATCGACCCAACCCCGCCTAAGTGGATACGTGCCTGGGCGGAAATATGTTGGACCGGACAAAATGGTCCAATTGTTTTGGTCGTCCGCGGTCCAACCTTTGTCCGGTCCAACATATTTCCGGTCCATTTTTCTTCTGCTTATGGTATGGAAGATCCACGGGGGGGTTTCGAGGGCTGAAGGATTCTTGTCACACGAGGGTGCTAGGGGAAGTTGTTTGGGCTGTTCCGTGAGATTAGTACTTCTTGGGGTTTGGTGGTTGCTTGGTCGGGTCGGGGTGTTGGGAACGAACGCGGTGCCTACTGCTTCATTTTATTGTCGTTGATTATTGGGGTGTTGCTGCCGCTGCCGTGCTTGCGTTCACCTTCTTCCTATGCTTGTAGGGCCCATGTTGCCCATTCAGCGCACTTGTCTCCCGGGCAGCTGGCACGCGTAGAGCCACACTCCGGATTACCGCGTGGTTCCCTTCGCATAGGCGTCCAGGGCCTGCATTCGGGTGGGTGCCCGAACACCGGCCTTTGGTCCGCCTCCGGCTGAAACCATCTAGAGCGCTGTGTCGCCCCCTGTCAGAATGTGTTGAGAGGTGGCCTTTTCGTTGCACCCTCCTAAACCACATATCTCCGTTGTGCCGTTGTGTAGAATCGATTGCCTCACTAGCGCACTGCTCCGCTGGACCTCCGGAGTTGCTGCTCTGTGGCGCGTTTAGTCGCTCTCTGATGCTCGAGGGTCCCCCGTGCAAACCTGCCGATCTCTTCCATCTGCACTAGGCCGGCGGCATCTTGGGCGCATACATATTGATCCACATCAAAGACGCTTCGTCCGTTCAGCACTCTTCCTGCTGCCTCGTCCGCTTTTTCATGTTTACGAAACCTCACAAATTCTGACTATTATGGTCGAGCCCGAGTGTTACATTGATGGGCTGTGTGGAACTCCTCACTGCGGCAACAACAATGTCAAGATCCCTGCTTGGGCAAAGCCTCCGTGCCGAAGCGTGTCGGGAAATGGTAGGCATGCTCGGACCGACTGGAAGTATTCGCAACAGTCAGGCGGCCGCTTCTGCCCAGGGTTCCCCGCTCCCCGCTCACGTCGCTATTGTAGAGTGTGTTTCACTGTTGTGAATTTGGCACGACACCACTCACAGTGCGTCTCTCTTGCCTCCGTTTCTTCTCATTTTGTAGACGCTTTTCCTCGGCAGCTGTCAACTAGCTCAACAAAAGTCTCAGGGTAAAGGGGCTGGACAGTGCGTACAGTTCCAGTTGGGTGCGCGCTGCTCCTCTCATCCTTTTTCAACGGCGCCGCTGTCTATCAGGGGAGATGATTCCCATCAAGGCCCCCAACAACCCTGCCCAACTCAGTCCGAGGGGTAGTGCACATCGACCAAACCTCCCCAGTTTTCGATCTCGCAATTTTTCACGCAAAACCCCCTATAAATCACTGTTTTGGACTGAAAAACACCTGAATTCACTTGTAATTTTTACTAGTGCACTAGTAAAATTTACTAGTGCACTTGTAAATTTTACTAGTAAAAGTGTAAATTTTACTAGTAAAAATTTTTACTAGTAAATTTACTAGTAAAAGGGTCATTTTACAAGTTTACTACTGCACCGTGAAGCCTAGGGGGGGGGGGGGGGGGGGGGGCAGCCGGCTGAATGGATGGGTTCAACAATGCCTGGGGGGCAAGGGTACCTGTAAATCCAGGGTCCCGGGCCCCGGGTTAGCGCTAGGGTCCAGATAGGGTCCAGGCCCACGGTAATCACGCCATCCAAGGATGGAATCTTCAATATTGCAGCTTCCACAACAAGCGGAGAGCAAGACGAGAGAAAATCAAGAAATAAACTTGATACAATTTGATGAAAAAAGCTCACAGTCGTGCATTTACCATAGGGGCTGAGCGGGCGGAGGCTCTAAGGTGAAATGGTCAAAATGCCCTGGGAAAAATGTGGGACAAAAACTTTCCGAAATGCGGGTTTTTAGGGATTCCGGCCAGGGGGTTATGCACTGCAGCGGTTGGGTGAGGTAACTCACCCAAAAAAAAAAAAATCGAAAATCAGGTGGGAGGTTGGGTTGATTTACACTACCTCGGATTGGGTTGGGCAGGAGTTTGGTGTCTGTAATCTTGGGTTAGGCAGAGGTTTTGGGTGTCGGTAGTGGGAATTATTTCTCCTATTCTGGCTGTGCTACTGAAGAGGGGCGAGACCTTTCATCAGAACAATCATCAGTAGGCTAGGTGTCTTCTGGAGGACACGCTGCAGAAGGTCCTGCCTTAGCCAGGACATCAGATTCTGAGGCACCATGTACCATACCGTCTCCCAGGGGGCGGTGCCCCCTGGACCCCCCATAAACTATCTACAAGATTTCGAATTTTCGCCTGTTACCAGGCATCAGTTTCTGTTACAGGTTCCGAACAAGACAGAATCTGAAGTGCCATGTACCGTACCGTCTCCCGGGGGGCGGTGCCCCCCGGACCCCCCCTGCATTAAGACTCACCAGAGAAAATGGGCTTGGTGTCTAGTCTGAAGGAGAAAATGGGCTGCATAAGGTCCTGATTCCGGCCCAAAAAAAAAAAAAAAACGCCCACCTTGCCACCTGTGACCTTGGGTGGCTGAGCCGTGGTACTCTTTAGGCAGCCAGCTAGACCTGCCAGAACCTGAAAACCTCCTTCAGGTTTCGTGGCTGTGTCGAAAAATACATTCCGAGGACGTTTTTGAACGCTTTCGAATCCGTTGAGCTCAAGGACAGTCTGGGGCCCTGGAATGGAATTGTAAACGAATTGCATCTCGTACCAGAGAGTTTTTCCTTTGGTAATCGTTCAGGGCCAAAAACCCTGGAAAATTTTCCAGGGCCCGGGCCCCGGATTACAGGTACCCCTGGGGGGGGTTCTGGAGGGTTCACGGCAAGTGTCCGTGGAACTCCAACCGATGCCTTCCCGAAGCAAATAATATCCGTGAGTAAATAATATCCGTGGACTAGGCTTAATAAAGATACTTCTCCGGAGGACGCCCGGAACACTTAACGACAAGCTGGAAACGGGGTCAACTCAGACGTAAGGGAGACAGAATTGGCCTAATTTTACATTGCTTTTCAATCAAATCAAGACGCAGTCGCTTGCCCTCGGGGCAAGCTTCTCGTCCCCCAACATTTTTTTGTTTGCAAACAATTTTTTTTGCTTGAAAGGAGGAAATCAAAGGTACACAAGGAAAACAAAGCAAGCAAATAAACAAAGTCGTCAGACAACAGAACGACATATATCGTCGACGGTCAACCGCACAAAAAAAAACATGTGTAGAAACGTTGGTTTCCTCCAGCACCTTGATGGCTAGATTGTTGGTCATCGGTTCTTGGTTTGGATCTGCGCGACGCAGTTGATGCCTCCCGATGAGTATCACTCAACTGGAAAAGAAGCAGTTAACGAGATAGGGACTACCATACGAAGCTGGAATACAGTACCAAACCTTATCGTACTTGTTTCTTCCTTCGTTTTTTTTTTCTTGAGTGGGATAAACACGCAGTCTTTTCCCCTCCGAGGTTTTATTGTCGCAAACGAATCCCCGTGTGCAGCGGGCGGTGCCCACGGCACACGGCACCAAGCATCCATGCGGAGCATCAAGCTCGTGTAACAGCCAGCGCACACGTATCAGGCTGCCACGCAAACCCACATCATCGCACACACACACACGTATCAGGTTACCACACAACGC
Organism: Diplonema papillatum; assembly: GCA_030068145.1. Classification (NCBI taxonomy): domain Eukaryota; phylum Euglenozoa; class Diplonemea; order Diplonemida; family Diplonemidae; genus Diplonema; species Diplonema papillatum. Next base: position 46,125 of record JAPJBO010000240.1, read on the forward strand.
ACACACACACACCCTCTCCGGTAGCTCCGGTCCGCTGACCTCCGCGGCCTTCGAAAAGTCTAGTGTTCCTTCCGCGTGGAGAGGGCCTCCGCAGGGGTGCCTACCCCCGCGAGTAATAAGGTGCCTCTTCCAAGGCAGGTTTTATCTAGCACGGTGCTCTTCACGGGCCCCGACGCACGCCGCGTCCTCCTCCAAACCCCCACTGTCGTTCTCTCCACTCTCTCTCTCTCCGCATGTGATACGAAGAAGCTAGGTTCGTCACGGCAGCCATCCCAGTGAAGGGAAATAAAATTGTTTCACTTGAGATGGGATAAGCACGCAGTCTTTTTCCCTCCGAGGGTTTATTCTCGCAAAAGAAACTCTGTGTGCCATCAGGCAGCGCCCAGGACACAGAACTAAGCGTAATCTTGAAACCGACCACACGTTCTAGAGTTGTGACCAGCTAGTGCACTCGCGTTGAGTTGCGGTTGCTTCCTTGGAAGCTGAACTTTCGCAACTTGAGTCAGAGTCAGAGTCAGAGGCAGAGGCAGAGGCAGAGCAAGAATCAGTGCCAGAATCACTTGAATCTTCACTTCCCTGGTCGCAAGTTCGTCGACTGCGGCCCTTCTGTTTGCATCTTCCGCATACACGTTGCTTCTCGGGGCAAGTTTTCTGGGCATGGCGACCTCCGCAATCCCGACAGCGTGGCACATAAATCATATCGTCAGGATGCTCGAAGGCACCTGCTCCAGAGGTTGTGCAGCACAAAGTTTCCACACCGACAGTACTCGCAATAGCACGAAACACGTCGAACGCTAAACCCTTCCTGCAACTCACCACGGGTACGCATGGAGGCGAAACAGTAGGAATCACGGTTTCCTTTTAACTTCACTTGCTGATAGTCTTCGGCAGTGCCTAGAATATCTGGGACGTAGTAAAAGTGACGGGCTTTTACGGAACCACCTCGTGGAGGTTCCATGTGTTTAGTGGCGTACTCGTACAATGACAAGGCGTCGTGGATGGGGTGGTTCACACTGTACCGCCGAGCATCTTTCATGACCCGGGTAGCCAGCCTTTTCACCTGATAGCCCTCACTATTCCAGAGCCCGTGCCCATGCCCGGTGGGGAAGAAGTTCCACAAAGTATCAAAGTGTCTTCGACAGGAAGCCGAGCATCTCCGATGCCTTGAAGTTGCTCGCACCGTCCGTAAACAAGTGCGTGCGAGAAAAATCGTGCACTGAGAGGAAGTGGTTCCATGCACGAGAAACGTTTTGGAAACGCTGGGCGAGGTCTCCTGTTATAAAGTATGAAGTCTCGTACTTCACTCGATTCTCTTCAGTCTCGTCACGAGATGCAAGGGGGAGTACGAGAATCGATGTCTTACGCTTGATATAGCACTCTTCCTGCACAAGCTCGTACTTTTCATGCACGAACTTAGCGCTGTAGTCCATGAACACGACACATTCCGTGCGTGGCAGGGCAGCTAGCAAATCTTTGCGCGCATTGCGGCTGCAGTTGTGCATGCACTGATGCGTCGCAAACTTTGCTGCTTCAGCTTTGAAGACACGTGCGAAGATTTCCAAGGGAACTGTCTTGTCAACCGGGCGAAGAAGACGCAACTTTCCTTCCATGCAGTGTTCGTATGCTGCGAACATAACAGGTAGTGTCTGAACCACGTTTTTTTGCGGCATCTTCCTGGAATGTTGACCAAATAGTTTGGTAGCCTTGTGCCGCGGTTCAAGTGATTCACCACTCTCCGTAAAAACTTCAAGGCAAACCAGTAAGTCCCCGGCAACACCCCAGAGACAGCAGAGACATGCAACAACTGGCGACTGCAGCTCTGCGGCTGTTAGTTTTTCAGACACATCAACTGCCTCGAGTCTATCTCTCGTTTTAGCAGAAGGCCGAACGACTCCTTGCTGATGATCCCAATCTACACTTAAGTAAATGTGCGCCGTTAAAGACTGGCGCCCAGCGAGACTAGAGGCAGCAGTTAAAGTTCGGGAAACAGTAAGTTCTGGCGAAGCAAAGTTCGGGCGATGCAAAGTTCTGGTGAAGCTACGTTCTGGTGAAGCTAAGTTCTGGCGAAGCAAAGTTCGGGAGAACCAACGTTCGGGCGTGGTAGACCGGGTTGACCAAAAACCCGCGAGATTTTGAGAAACTCTGCAAAAAACGCAAGTTTCGGGCACATTAGAACGCGAAAACCAACACATTCCGAAAACCATTTGGGTTTGCGGGTCGGCTAAAAAAGTGCCCCCGGGGTTCGCCCCCGGATCCCAAAAAGTGGGGTTGGCTCGTTAGAGCTATTGTTATACCTCTAGCCTCGGAAAATGTGTACTGCTTTGCATCTGTCTGTGAGTCTTCATGCTTCCATGAAATCGCACACTGCTCGGCTGTTCTGTCTAAGCGGGCTGATTTCCTGTTCACTGCATTGGTTCGGCCAGTGTACCGGATGTTGTCAATCCATACGTGGACAGTCACGCCCTTGGCCGCATATGCTGGTCGCACATAAACTGGATCACCCGCTGCCACAGCAGCTAGTGTGTGCATCAATTCGGGAGCACAACGGCAAGCGGTTCATCGCCCACCAATTGCCATCCGCATCGGAAAAGCGGAATAGCCATCGGCACTGAACAGGTATCTCAATTACGTAAAGTCCCGTGTTGTGCCGTCACTGTTTACGGCAGACAGGTATGTTGATATGTGCTCAATCGGCACTTGTGCCTCATATCCTTGATCTCCGAGGAGCTCATTTGCCTCCCTCGTCCACAGGATGAATCACTGTCGCAGACCGCTCTCTTTTTCTTCAAGAACAGTGAAAGGGATATTCTGATACGGTCCTGGCCCTTCGGCTTTCGACACGATGCCGCGTTCAAAGAGTGTTCCAGCGTCTGATTTCGCGAACGTCGATGGTCGATCGTAAAAGCTCTGTGTGGCATTCTTGGAGTCCTGAGAGAAAAAGGTCAAACGCCATACTTTTTCGAATCTACCAAGGGCGGACGGTGACATTCTGCTCTTCAGCTCTTGGGCGGAATGCATGCAGAGGCGATCCCCTCTCAGTTTCCGGCTCTAGCAACCTTGTCCTCTTGCTTCTCCTGGTGATGGAGAGCCTGCTCTGATGTTGGAACAGAGGTTGCGAAAAAGAAGTCAGAACCCCATCTAAAGAAGAGAGGTAACGTCGCGGTGGCCCCATTGCCACAGGGTCGTCCCCGTAGCACAGCGTCGTCCCGGCGATTTGCTCCGGCGCTTTGTGCTTTGCGAGCCTGCACAGAAAGGCAAGTTCGCGAGCCTACCCGTCCTGTGTCATATACGATGTTTGTGAACGCGAGTATGAAAGGGTGGGGCGGCGTGATCGTTGATCGGAGTACGAACGAAGTCACCGTTCATGGACAAGAGTGGCAACCCTTCTCTCAACCTGCCACGTGAACGAGCTGGAGTCCCGCGCTCTTTTCAATATGACACAGCTGCTCCCCCATGAGTCAAGAAGAAACCATATCGAGATCTTTGTAGACAACACTACTGTTGGGGGTTGCTTGCAAGAAACAGTGCCTAAAGATCCGGCTGGGGCATTCTCGGCCTCGGTGTTGAAAGGCGTAGAGCGCATCTCCCCACTGCTTCCGAGAGGAGCCACCATCAGGGCGATGGTAGATAACACCGCGTGTGTTTACTCCGTAGTCCGGGGACGGTGCCGCGATTTTCTCAGGGCTGAAATGCTGAGAGCGGCAAAACGCGTAGCGGGCAGCCTACAGGGGGGGGCTAAATACAACTTTCTTGGAATACAACTACCGCCGCTAAATACAACTACTGTTTTTTTCCCCTAGTTTTTTCCCCTTGTTCCGTTGAATACTACTGTCTTGGAATAGTACTGTTTCACTGGAGTTCTGCACTATTCTCGTTTCAGTGAAGCCTCTAAGATTGATTAGGGCTCGCTGTGAGTCGGCGTTTCCTCTTCGGACTGGATGCCGAGGGCCTGGGCCGGAGGAAGTTCGTCCAAATCTCTCCGGCGTCCTCCGACGGAAAGCTGGCCTCCGTCGGCACGAACCCAGCCTGGCCCAGGTGAGCCTGGATGGGGAGCCTCCCAGGGGTCCTCGGAGGCGCCTGGTTGTCTGCGGCAAACGGTTGCCGGCGTGTCGACCGGCGAGCGCGATGCCGGCCTACCTTCCTTGGTTGTGGGGCGCCCCCGAGCATCCCAGGGCGTCGGGCTGGGTTCCTGTTTCCGCAGCGTCTCGGCCGGCTGCTTCCATTTCGCAACCGGACCAGGAACTGGTCCGGTTGCGGCGCACTTGCCCCCGATCCGCCCACCCCGGGGTCCGGTCCAATGCCTTCCATCCCTGTCTAGCCGGTCGGACGGCGGTCCGCCCGGCCCTCCGTCACTCGTCATCAGACTTCGTGGGAGGAGGTCCCGACGAGTCCACTTCCGATTCGGGCTTGTCCGATTCCGAACTAGAGTCGGACTTGGAGTCCTGAAACTTTGTGAAAGGGTTCCAGGGTGAGGTTCACGCTCGAGTCGACCCTGTGGCTGAAACGCCGCTGCTACTTCCGGATCCAGTGACGGCCTGCCGCTCGCGGAGGGGAGGTCCGCCTGGCAGCGGCCTGGCCGGCAGCTGCGTGGTGGGCCTCGTCGGCCTCTTGCGGTGGCGGGGTCAGCCTGGGCGCCGGCTGCGAGTCCAGCCTGTTCGACGCACCCCTTGCGGGCCAAGTTGCCGCGACAAAGCCGGCCTGGACGGCGAGCGGCGAGCGGGGCGGGGGTCCGAGTCAGACGGCCGTCTGACTTTTTTCTGACTCGGAAAGAAGTACGAAAACACCGGTCCGAGTCGTTCTGAGTCAGACCGACTGCGAAGTATGAAATGCTGCTCGAAATCTGCTCCCTCTGTACGGGGGCACGGAAACCCACGGTTGATTAGCATGGAAAAACAGTTGTATTCCAAGACAGTTGTATTCGAAGACCACGTTCTGCCGCGAACCTGCATTTTGAGCTTGACGCTTTGAATACAACGGGCGCTCGTTGTATTTAGCCCCCCCCCCCTGTAGAGCTGCTGAAACAGCTCGCTGACTCTCTCTCGCGTGGAAAGCCCGCGCGTCCTTGGATACAAGAGCCCAGGACACAGTTTCTGTTTTTTTACATTAATCATCATCGTACTACAGCGACTCCGTCCATGAGACGACGATCCCGAAACCATCGTAACTTCACCCCTCGCTTGCCCACCCCTTTTCTGAAGCCATGCCCTGAGGCGTCACGACGATTGCGACAAACACACTAGAATCACAACCTGCCCTTTCACCCTCGATTTTTGCGTCACGCGACGGAGCAGCAGACAGAGCCAGTGTACGCAGTAGGAGGAATAGCTATTTATTACCGTGCAATAATGGAGGAAAAAGTCACTCGAGATTCAAAACTTTCTCACTCGTGCCCGAATAATTTTGTTTGTAGGCACGTCACAGGTTAAACAGCAAGATGCCCGGGAATAAATGGATGGAAAGTGTAAGAAAGAGGATCCATCATCGTCGGACAATGACCTTTAGCAGGCGGCCGACAATGTAAGGCTCGATCTGCTCCCGAAGAGGAGGTTTTCTGTTCCCACCCAGCTGATGGGGCAGTCAAGGAAGAGTATTTTATTGGGAAAAAAAAATTCCCTGAAATGGCTTGAGGAGCGTGACGATAAATTTCGTTTATTTTTGGCAGGATTCCGTTGTGTTTACACAGGCCGGAAAAATAAACGAGTTTATTTTTGGAATTTATTTCGTGTGGCAGCATTTATTTTGTGCCGCCAGCCATTTTCAGGTGAAAAAAATAAACGAAATTTATTTTGGGTGTAATGCCCTTATATCCCACTCAAAACAAATTTGTGCCCTTATATCCCACTTCAAACAAATTTTGTGCCCTTATATCCCAAACTGGGATATAAGGGCACAAATTTGTTTTGACAAATTTGAATCGAGGAAAATGCTGGAAAACTTGCCGAGGAAGGGCTTGAACCCCCGACCACTCGCCTTGAAACCCAAGGGTGGTTGGCTCGACCATCCGAATACCTACGGCTTTTCAATTTCAACATTTGGAAACCGCACCCAGGTTAGGCTTGGGGATACGGTGCTAAGGTTCCTTGTGCCTTCTCTTCATCCTTGGGGCGTTTGTTTGTTTTCTGTTTCCTTTCGTTCGTTCTTGGTATGGTTGTGGGGGGGTTCAGTGGGATTGTTTCTTGCCCGCCCTCCCCTTGTTTTTAGCCGCTGTTTTGGTAATGATGTCCTGGCGTGCCAGGCTTTACCAGTCGCGGTCGGTGTGTTTCCGGCGATTGTCGTGCAGTCAGTTGCCTGTGATAATAGTTTGTCAAGAGGATTGCTTTGGTTCGCTGCTGATCTGCTGCTTGGCTCTGCGTGTTGTGTGCAGTGATGGTTTTTTTTCCTTGGTTTTGTTGTGGCTTCGTCCTTCGCTCGCCCTCCCTTTCCGGTGCGGTGTTCTGACGTCTTTTGGTAACCCTGGCGTGCCAGGTTTGCCTGTTGAGTCGGTCTTCCGTGTCGGTCGGGGGGGGTTTGCTTTCGCTTTGGCTTGCGGGTCTTTCCTGTTGTTGTCGGGCGCGTGGCGCTGTTTCGCTGCCGCTGCCCGTCCTGCTGCCTTCGCTCTTGTGGGTTGTTGTTGAGCGTGGTGCGTGTAGCACTGATACGGGGGGTTAATACGTTGTCTGTTGTTTTGGCAGGACTCGGCTTCTCTTGCGTGCATGGGGGGGGGGCGGCTTTTTTTTTTTTTTTTTTTTGAGTAAGCAACTACGGAAGACATGCAGGGGGCGAGAACTGCATTTACTTGTACGGGCAAGTCGTTCTTTTGTTCCTTTTGTCAAACTAGGAAAGAAGAAGGACGGACTCTTCCTGTGCATGGAGTAGAACTCCGACCGTGACTCATGCCACCATCGCCAGATAGTCGTTGTTAGGTTAGCTTACCCTTAGGCTGCTAAACTGTCTGTCGGTAAAGATCGTCAGTCGAATCAGATTCGAACATTGTAGTGGCAGCGACAATCATCAATTCAATCTCTTAGTGTTATGTAGAAGGACCACCAACGAAAAGTTGATGGAACGCAGGCTGGGAGGACATGTTGAGGGACTAGAACTTAGGTCAGCCAGATCAAGGGCGAAAAAAAAAAATTTGTCGAGCCGGGTCCCGACGCTGGACTCCTGTTGCTGTTGCTATTGCCACGTGCATGCGTGCACACTGCAGCACAGCCCCTGTCACGGGCCTGTGCACCCCTGCCAGGCGGCCTTGTTCAAACCCTGACCTTGAGTCAGCTCTCGGTTGATGGACTTCATCCCGCGTTGTCAGTCATGCTGACTCGCAGCATTGCTGGACAAGCGAAAACTTTGACCACGTGTCAGTCTCGTGCGTACTCGCAGCGAACGAAGGAGGAGAGCGGGCGCGTGCGCTTTGACTCAAAGTTTGAGTGCTCAGACAGGAACAACAGCGAAAGGTGGCGTTTGAGTGCACTGCCATGCTCCACGCTGACATTGGCAGTGACATGGGGACATCACGTGTCGCGAGTTGACGCCCACGCCTGGCACGGCGAGCCAAACCCGAAATCGAACCCGAACCCAGAAGTTCGGGTGAGGAGTGATGGGGGCAGAACCGAACCCGAAACCGAACCTCAACCCGAAACCGAACCAGTGCCCGATAGCCTCGGATAGGAAACCAAACTCGGAACTGAACCCAGATTACAAGACAGATGGCCAGAACCGCGGAGGACGGTGGGCTAACAACCCAAGGTGGCGACACAGTCGGACATTGTTGCCGACAGACGGAATCTGCAGCTCACGCAAGAATGGCTGATTCCTTCCTAAAGGCATCAACTGTCGTTGTGCCCACGCCTGCACCGCAACTGGTTGCACACACACCGGTTGCACGACGGTGGACACAGCTTCCTTCACTGCAGGCTTCACTGCGTAAGTGAAATCAGCTGTGACTGTGGCTGACTCGCAGCCGCGTGACAGCGGCGCCTTCACTCCACTGAGCCAGTAGTCCCGGTCCTGCTGCTGTTCCTTGCTGCAGCTGCTGCTCCATTGTCCAGCGGTGTCCCCGGGAGGTGAATCCTGCAGACGGTGGGTGTGCAGTTTACGGCTGCCGCGACACTGTCCGGTCACTGAGTGACTGACACTGTGACAGTCACAGTGTGACACAGCCTCAACAAGGACAGTGGAGAATGACCGTGGTCACTGGTATGTCAGGCCAAGAAACGGATCATGAGTCTGATGAGATCAGTTGTCTCGCCTGACTCTCGGCTGTAGCATCTGGCCAGCTACTACAGTTCTGTCACCGCGAATAGCCCCGAACGTCAGCGTGGCACGCCGTGACACGCCGCCTGGCTCTGGTGCGGTTCTCTTGAGTACTTGCTTGAGGCACCCGATCGGGGATCGAGTGTGGCCGCGGTGGCCAGCTTGAAGTTGTGAAACGGTGCAACCAGTCGCTCTGAGGCACCCAGAACGTCTTGAGACGGGGCATTGAAGCCAGCTTTATGCCTACGGACAAGGAAACACCAAAAACGGATGGAAGGGGCTGGACTGAGTCAAAAAATTTTGTCGAATTTTTTGGGGTCCAAATTTTTGGGGTCGAAAATTTTGGTCGTCCAAATCTTTTTTGGTGGAAATTTTGGGGTCGAAATTTTTGGTCGAAATTTTGGGTCCAAATTTTGGGGTCGAAATTTTGGGTCCAAAATTTTTGGTCGAATTTTTTGGTCGAAATTTTGGGTCCAAATTTTGGGTCCAAATTTTGGGTCCAAATTTTGGGTCCAAATTTTGGGTCCAAATTTTGGGTCCAAATTTTGGGTCCAAATTTTGGGTTCAAATTTTGGTCGAAATTTTTGGGGCGATTTTTGGGGTCGAAATTTTGGGTCCAAAATTTTTGGTCGAAATTTTGGGTCCAAATTTTTGGTCCAATTTTTTGGCATCGAAATTTTTGGTCGAAATTTTTGGGTCCAGATTTTTGGTCAAAATCTCGTTGGGCAAAATTTTGCGGGCAAAATGTTGGGGCAAATTTTGGTCGAAAATTTTGCCCTGGAATTTTTGAATGTTGTGGCCGAGTCAAAGCACGCACGCCACCGGCACTATAGGTGGCCGGTTCGGTTCCCTCAAAAGACTTTTTACACGACCAAACAAATTTTGTGCCCTTATATCCCACTTCAAACAAATTTTGTGCCCTTATATCCCAGATTGGGATATAAGGGCACAAAATTTGTTTGAAGTGGGATATAAGGGCACAAATTTGTTTGGGGTGGGATATAAGGGAAATTTACCTAACCCAATTTCAGTGTGCTTGAGTCTCGTTGCAACAACAACTGTGGGTCTGCCTGAACACACTGGATTCCAGCTGTCTGAGTTCATCTGCTGATCACCTGCTGTGCATGTGCAAGCGGTCGAGCACTCGCGTTGCAAACTAACACCACACCAACTCTCCGTTATCAAAATTTCACACCGTCCAGCAGCAACGATGTTTTTGTTTCCACCCTCGGGAATTTAGTTTTCCCAATGATATCATTTATTCGGCAATAATTTCCGCCAATTTTGCCTCGGTGTCGGTTTTAGTCCCTCGGGGGGGTTTGCAACCCCTCGCCACTCGCTCCGCTCGTGGCTCGGGGTTGCAAACCCCCCCTCGGGCCTCCCTCGGGACTAAAACCGACACCTCGACAAAATAAACGGAAATTATCTTGCCGAATAAATGCTTATCATTGTGTTTTATTTTAGAGGATTAAGCTTATCGGAAGCACTTAAGTCGGGAAAATATATATCGGAACTGCTTCCGTTATATATTTTCCAGCTTCCGTTATATATTTTCCAGCTTCCGTTATATATTTTCCAGCTTCCGTTATATATTTTCCAGCTTCCGTTATATATGGTACGATGCCAACCCCCAGCTAGCTCTTTCTCGATGAATTGTGTGGTGGTGCATGGCCGCTCCTGGTTGGTGGAGTGATTTGTCAGGTTGATTCCGTTAACGAACGAGATCTCGACCCTTAAATAGGTGGGCGTGTCGTTGTAGGGGGTGTCTTTTGGCATCGGCGGCTTGCTGCTTACCCGAGACGCGCACTACTTCTTAAGGGGACTGCGCGCGACTTATAGCGCGCGGAAGAGCGAGCCAATAGCAGGTCTGTGATGCTCCTAAATGTCCTAGGCTGCACGCGCACTACACTGACGCATTAAACGAGTTTGAGAGCCTTCCGGCTACCTATCTTGAAGAGGATGGGAAATCTTTTGAACTTGCGTCGTGATGAGGATCGATGATTGCAATTATTCTCCTTGAATGAGGAATGCCTAGTAGGCGCAAGTCATCAGCTTGCACTGATTACGTCCCTGCCATTTGTACACACCGCCCGTCGTTGCTACCGATTGGCTGTGGGATAGAGCTTGGGAGAGGGAAGCTCGTTCTTGGCAACAAGTTCAGCGCCCGAATCCAAGCAATGTTTCTCAGCTAGAGGAAGCAAAAGTCGTAACAAGGTTGCTGTAGGTGAACCTGCAGCAGGATCATTACCAAAGATTTCAATTCTGAATGGAATGAGGAAACGACTTTCAAACAGATTGGAAACCGAGGATTCAAACATGGTCATGAAGGAAATCGAAAATCCCGAGCAATCGGAAAGGCAAAACAACTGTTCCCCTCGGCTCAACTGCGGTTGATCGAGGGTGACATCAATTGCACTTATCGGTGGATGTCTTGGCTCTGGGAACGATGAAGACCGCGGCCAGACGCGATAGTCAATGGGAATTGCAGAAGCATGAGACTCATCAGGTCGTCGAACGCATTAGCGGGCTGGGTTCGCCCATGCCCATCAGCAGTGGAAAAACAAAAAAACAAAAAAACAAAAAAACAAAAAAACGCAAAAAAACAAAAAAAAACAAGGCCCTCCTGGTGAACCCAAATACTCGTGCACACGCCCGGCCGAACCTTGCTACACCGCACCTAAGCCACCAAAAACGCCCAGCTTTTCACATCCTGCCTGCCAACACCATCCAGCTACTGCTCAACAATCCTGATAATTCTGCAGACTGCTTCAAAAGCTTCTGATAAGTACTCGAAATGCCACCTCACCAGACCGCTGGCCTGCACGTGGAAGACCCTGGCTCACCCGAGCCAGCAAGAGTGCACCAGCAGACCACCAGGGCAAAAAAACACAAACCTCCAGAGCAAAAAAACAGCAAAAAAACAAAAAAACAAAAAAAACAAAAAAACAAAAAAACAGGTAGGGTGCCACCATTGCCCCCCCCCCTTTGCACTAATAAAAAGAAATTTGATGTCACCCCATACTGGCCCCGAAACCCCATCTGTGTGGCCCATAACGGGTCCCAAACGGTTTTTGACGGGCTGAGTCGAGGGGTCTCCGAAGGCCCACGAATGGGCCCAGGTGGGCCCAGGTGGGGCCCGGAGCGGGCTCTCAGTGCGAGGGGGAGAGCCCCCAAAATGGGGTCATTTTCGGGCCTCGCCACTACTCAAGCTAGTCAAACACTTTTCTGGCCTCCAGCGGAAAACCCAGACTTCAAAACGACAAGATCGGCTGTGTTCCGCTGTAGATAGCCACCAGCGGGTTCTCTTGAAGCCGAAGAATGCTCTCGGGGGGCACAGTTAGCCCCATGTGTGCAGCGCCAGCAGTGGGCAGGCACACGCTTAGAATGTGTGGTATGCAAGTGCACCCTGCCTAGAATCTGGCTTCACCCGCTTTTGAGAACACAGTGCTTACCAGGAAAACGCAGAATATATAGGGTGGAAAAATGCAAAAGAGCCAAGATGACGACTGTGGGCCTCCCGCCAACGCCAATCTCGGCAGCCTTTCCCCGGTTCTTCCTGAGATTGTCACCCACGACCATTCCAACAGCCCTGTACCGGGCACGTGCCCAGTCCAAACCGCTCACGATGCGTCACCGGCTCGCCTCGTCGTCAAGGCTGTTGAAGGCTTCTGAAAGCCTACCAAAAAGGCGCTTCCAGATGTCAACCTTCTCCGTCTCTGTCATTAGGGCGAAGAAGAAATAAACTGATCAGGTCCTCACCAGAGACCTTTTCGCAAAAGGTCCTGCTGGCTACGAGTCGTCTCTGCGTGGACTGACCACGTCTCGTTTCCTCATGAAACGGCGACAACTTCTGCATTGCTCTCACCAATGACTCCACGAACTCCAGACCCGTGATCTTTGGCATTTTCCCCTCTCTTAGTTTCCGTTTCCCTGGGTCAATCTGTTTTCTTAATTAGTACCGTCTTCGGAAAAATATTGGATAGGAAAATATTTGGATAGGAAAAATATTTGGATAGGAAATATTTTGGATAAAACGGCCTTCCGCGGAACATTTGGATATTTTTCCGGAAATTTTGTTTTGAATTTATGTCTCCTCTGAGCGCCCGCACAGCAGTAGCTGCTTTACCCGGACGGGATTTTCTGTTCGGCTCTCTTGATGTACACCCCGGACTCCCACTCCGGATTGCGGGGTAGTAGTTTTGCGGTCATTTGTGCGGTCGGCCTCACTCCCTCGATGCGGGAGTGGGACCTCCTCAATGCGGGAGTGGCCACTCCCGCACTTTTTCACTCCCGCATTGACTTAGTATATGGCTGCTGAAGTCCGGGGTGTAAGAAATGGTCAAATAAGAAGGCTACGCATCAGTGCCATGCAGCACAAAACGAACCAGGGATATCAATCAGATATACCGCACGAGCAACACCGCAGAACGCACCGCAGAAAAGCGCGGGAGTACAGCTCGTGGGAGGAAAGAGACCTTGAAATAGGAAAAATGTTTGGATAGGAAATATTTTGGATAAAATGGCCGTCCCAGAAAATTTTGGATATTTTTCCTATCCAATATTTTTCCGAAGACGGTATTGCTGGTAAAGCCGGATTCTAGGCAGGGTGCACCTGCTGCACCCACTCTATTTACAAGGTGTGCCTGCCCACCGCAGGCGCTGCAGGCGGGGTGGCCAAGTAGGGCTATCTGTGACCCCTGAGAACACTCTTCGGCTTCAAGAGGACCCGCTGGTGGCTATCTACAGCGGAACACAGCCGATCTTGTCGTTGTGTAGTCTGGGTCTCCCGCTGGAGGCCAGAAGGTGTTTGACTAGCTTGAGAAGTGGCGAGGCTTTGAAAATGACCCCATTTTGGGGGCACCCCCCCTCGCACTGAGTGCCCGCTCCGGGGCCCACCTGGGCCCACCTGGGCCCATTCGTGGGCCTTCGGAGACCCCTTTACCTCGACTCAGCCCGTCAAAAACCGTTTGGGACCCGTTTTGGGCCACACAGATGGGGGTTCGGGGCCAGTATAGGGTGACGTCAAAAAAAGATTTATTAGTGCAAATGGGGGTTTGGCATCGTCTCATATTTTCCAGCTTCCGTTATATATTTTCCAGCTTCCGTTATATCAGTCATTCTCCTGGCGACCGTTCAAAAATGACCATCCTATTGCAGCGCATACCGTCACCAAAGGTGTCACTAAATCGACCAATCTTTGATGCTATGAGCGCAGGTGTCCCTGGTCTCTCTGTTCCCGGGGTTTTAGAAAAAAATGACGACCCCCCTTGGACAAGTTCGGTCCGATATAATTATACGTAGATTATACCGGGGGCGCGTGTGATACGTGCCTGTTGCTCCCAAGAAGACACGGAATGGAAAGATCGGTCACGAAATCGTCAAAATACCACCTCGGATCACACAAAAGGTTGACCCCCATGGCCCTCCTGCTGCACCCCACTTCACCAGGCAAATTACCATCACCCTATGAACGCACTTCAGAACTGGGATGGCGGGTACTGAGCCCACAGGGTGCTAGGCCCTCGTGGTGCCCCTTGTGGTACAGTACGGTGCCACAGGGGAAAGCTGTTGCAGCCCATACACCCACCATCCCCGCCTCTAATTTGGTCAATCAAAGATGGGTTTAATCCGGAGCATGCCTGGGAACTCTGTTCCCGGGGTGCTACAGAAAAACTGGCGACCCCCTCGATGGCAAAACACGAGACTGCGTTTTTCGCAAAACCTAATTTTGGGCTTAAGCCCGTCAATATCGAGCTTCGGAGCCCACCGAGGGTCGGAATGAAAAGATAGGATTCAAAACAGCTCAAAAACGCCCTCGGACCAAAGAAAATGACGAGGGGTTGACCTCCAGATGGTTTCTTCCATATTTGAACGGTCGCCAGGAGAATGACTGATATATGCTATGTTCTGATACACCGGAGAATGCCTAACTAGATAACGAAGAAAGCCTAACTAGAGAAATAAAAGAGGAACAGCAACAAGATGGAAAGGCAACGAGACGCATCTGGAAACCCCCGACAGCAAAATCAGCAGCAGCTTCCGCACCAGCTGCAACTTCCGCAGTTTCAGCACCCGCAGCAGTTTCAGCACCAGCAGCTCGCACGTGCCCAGAGGCTGCGCCTCGCGGTGCGTCTGGATGCGGGTTGTATGGTGCGTCCATATAGGCACCCGGACCGGAGGAGGGCACTGGGTTGTAGTAACCCGGATAACCCGCCGGGTAGGAGTACGGACTGTGCTGGTACTGCACAGTCTGGGGCTGAAAATGCTGCTGGTGCTGAAGCTGCTGCTGCTGGTGGTGCTGCGGGTGCTGAAACTGCTGCGGGTGGTACTGTGCCTGGTGAAGCTGGTGCGGAAGTTGCTGCTGGTGCTGGAACTGCTGCGGGTGGTTCTGTGCCTGGTAAAGCTGATGCGGAAGTTGCTGCTGGTGCTGGAACTGCTGCGGGTGGTTCTGTGCCTGGTGATGCTGATGCGGAAGTTGCTACGGGTGCTGAAACTGCGGAAGTTGCAGCTGGTGCGGAAGCTGCTGCTGATTTTGCTGTCGGGGGTTTCCAGATGCGTCTCGTTGCCTTTCCATCTTGTTGCTGTTCCTCTTTTATTTCTCTAGTTAGGCTTTCTTCGTTATCTAGTTAGGCATTCTCCGGTGACTTTGAGCCTGCATTTCTGTGTGGTGACCTATGGAAACACTCCAATCTTTATCAGAACATAGCATATCTAACGGAAGCTGGAAAATATATAGCGGAAGCTGGAAAATATATAGCGGAAGCTGGAAAATATATAACGGAAGCTGGAAAATATAACGGAAGCTGGAAAATATATAACGGAAGCTGGAAAATATATAACGGAAGCAGAAAAAATATATAACGGAAGCTGAGAAAAATATATAACGGAAGCAGCTTCCGTTATATATTTTCCCGACTTACGTGCTTCCCTTACGGTTAAGTCCGTTTTTTTTTTTTTTTTTCCAATTTTTTTTTTGGGGGCCATCGGCCCAGTGCATAATACAGAGACGTGATTTTGGCCAAAAACGGGTGTTTTGCGCATCTGGACGTTTTTTGGCCTGAAGGCTTTGTACACCCTGACAATTTATGGCCCTTTAATTTGCGGAATTCTATTTTATGGCCATGCAATTTTTGGCCGAATTATTTTAGTCGTATAAGATCGAAGATCTTAGAAGATTAATACTATTCCGACGAGAACTAACACTTGTACAAAGGTTATTACCCCGTCGCTCTCGAGAAGAACACCGTAATTTTACCCCTCGCTTGCCTCAAGTAAAGATGCCGAAAAAGGTCACAGCAGAATATCTGGCAACCCTCAAGCTCGTCGAGTTACGCGCTATCGCGGCCGAACTCGGGGTCGACGTTAAGGGCCTGCGTTCGAAGGCCGACGTCGCCGCTCGCATCGTCGAGAAGAAAGACGGCGCCCCGCTAGAGGAGAGTGACGACGAGACAGACGGAGACGAAGATTCGGACGACGCAGCCGGGCAAGCCGACGATCAGGCAGAGGCAAGGGCGCGCGTTGCGCACGCAGAAGCGAGCCAGGCGCAGGCCCCCCTACCCTTTCACCCTGAGCCGCAGTGGCATACGAGACCCCCGTTCTCGGAAGGGGAACTGGCCGACCCCGCTGAGTGGCTCCGTGATCCCTGGCGCGCGTTCGAAGAGGCGAAGCGGACCTGGGGTCCGTCCACGCTGAGAGCGGCGAGCGCCAAACGCGAGGTGGCGCGTGCGTTTGAAGTCATTCGTCAGCTCGTCCCCGGTATGCGCGACCCCGCCATTCAGGACGTCATAGGCGGCCTGATACGCGATGCCATCACAAGGAGATGGAACCCAAGGGCGTTGGCGGCGGCAGAACAGCGGGCGAAGTGGGCGGAGTTCCCGTCCGAGATTTCGGAGCTCAAGGACGCCTACGACAAGGAGATGAAGAAGATGCCGTCCCGCTTCCGGTCCAGGGGCGCAGAACACCGTCTACGGCACGGCGGAAAGGGGTACAGGGGGCACAGCGCGCCCCGCGAGTCGTCGTTTAAGGGCGACGGACGAAAAAACGGAAAGGGCGGAAAAGGCGGATGGAACTCGGGGAGGGGTAATCGTTGGTGAAGGCTACCCCTTCATGAGCGTCGTTCCACTGGGGCCAAGAAGCCGCAGCACGCGTCCGGGACGACCGCTAAAGACGTTTCGAAACGCGACGCAAGAGCGGATCACACACGCCCTCCACCGCGTGTACAGCGCCTCCTACGCCGAGGCTACGTGGCGAAACATGGGGTACTCCGCCGCGAAGTGGACGAGGTTTGTGGTCCAAGCCCGACTCCAGAGCCACCCGCCGGCAGACCAGTTGCTGGCGTTCATCGGGTGGTGCCACGCCGAGGGGCTAAAGCCCACTTCGATACTCACCGAGGTCGCCAACATCCGCGCGACACTGCGCATGGAAGGCGTTGTCCTCAACGACTATCGGATCACGATGGCTCAGAGAGGCCTCGCGAAGCTGAAAGCTGGCGTGCCCCGACAGGCGGCGCCGATATCGAAAGACGTGTTGTATCGGACGGTGGACCGGCTGGTCAAGAGCGATCCTCAGGCGGCGGTGATCTTCGCGGTCGCATGGTTGACAGCGTCGAGAGTCGGAGACGTGAGGAGACAGCGCGTGGGAGCGGTGAAGTGCTCTTCAGACGGCGTGCTCGAGATAGAGTGGACGGAGAGGAAGGACTGGCGGAACGTCGGGATCGTGACGCAAGTCTGGTCCGGAAAGCTGCGGCACATGATCACGACGTACCTGTCCCGGAAGCTGCCGGACGAAACACTCGGGGGCGACAGGACGACAGCGCAGTACGCAGCACTTCTGCCGAAGGGACTCACGGCTCACTCCATCCGGAGAGGAGCCGCACAACACGCCCTCACAGCTGCCGATCCCGAGGCTGTCAGGACCCTGACCCTCCACGCCACCCTCAACGGACTCATCCGCTACGCCCCCAGGTGTCACGTGCGGACACAGCTCGGCGCCTCCCGAGCCCTGACGGAAAATTAAAAGGAGATGAACTTGCCTCCTTTCTTCACGATGATGCTGCCGTGAAGCCATCGGTGAGCAACGCGGTCCTGCTATGGGACTCAAACGCGAGCAAGGCGTGTAAGACTCACCCTCCCGCACTTCCGACTGCTAGAATCGCTCAGTCATCACCACCTCTGCTAAATTTTGTTCGGGCAGATGTTCTAGCGCACAGCGTCGGCGGCCACGCATGGATCGAGGCGTCGAGGTGGATCCGCGACCCGGACTTCTTTTATGCTAACTATCAGCGTTTCTGGGGGCGACGGCTGCTCGAGCCGCTCTCAAGGCTCCACCCAAACCACGCTGCCGACGTGGCAATGTCGTCGATCACCGGACGAGTGCCGAAGGCCACCCCCATCACCGAGATGAGGCTGTTCACCGTCGCGAAGAAAACACCGGACGAGGGGCGCCTCATATGTTGGCCGAAGGCGCTCAACGAGCACGCCACACCGGACCCCGGACCCCCCACGGTCCTACCCTCAAGGGAAGAGGTGTGGGACACAATACGTGCATCGGTGATGGGCCTCGAGGTGGACGCCGTGAGCTACTTCCACGCTTTTCCTTTGCACCCGTCCATTTCTCTAGCTTTTGGGATGCGACTTCCGATACATGGGAAGAGGGTCCTCAAAGTGATGCCCATGGGTTGGGACAAGTCGATGGGTGTCGCGACAAACTTGGCCGATTTGTTAGCGCGAGTGGTTAGGCAGAAATGCCCCGCCGGACGCGTCACTCCCTGGGTGGACAATTTCTTCCTTTCAGCCCCCGATTCACGCACGATGCTGAGTGTGTGGAAAACTTGGAAAGCGGTGTCCAGTTTTGTTGGCCTGAAGACGAAAGACGAGGAGTATGCTCCGCGTTCGCGTGTGACGTGGCTGGGACTCGACGTCGATCTCGCCAAGAACCTTCTTCGAGCCCCTTCGAAGGTAGTAAACGCCCTCACGGACGCCGTCGCCGCGGCGGAGCGCGCTTGCACGTTCAGAGAGGCCTACCGGGTGTTGGGCACGGTAAATTTCCACATGTATTTCTTAGGCATTGATGCGTGGGACTACCCGACACTGTCTCGTCCGTTTTGGGGACAGGGAACTAGCTATGCCCCACCGCAGAGACAGATGCAAATTATGCCTGCGCCGCAGGCGCGGAAATTTTTGAACTGTCACACGAAAGCAAATGCTTGTTTCCGATAGAGGAGGATGTTCTTGTTAGAAAGTACCTCTGACTGGTCCCAGTTTGCGACTGTGGGCAGAGCTTACATACGCCTTCAAACCTGATTGGACAATAGTTATTAGAAAGCGGGGTGTATTCGGGCACAGCGGGAGGCGCAGCTCTTGGGGTCATGGGTCGTTTCGGTTTCGGGTGGTGCGAGCGTGAGGCGTGTCTATCCAAGATGGTGGAAGAGGGCAGTACTCATGGCATTCACGGCGGGCAAGGGTTCACAAAGGCAGAACACACGGCCTCTGGATACAGCGACGACAACTTTCCTAGCCTGTGGAGCTACCACGAACTTCACAGCATAGTCTGTAAAGGTCGGAGAGACTGAATCAGGCTTGATCCGAGCCAGTTCGACGAGCACACGCGGGAGCTCTTCAACGTGCGTACTCTGCCGACCCTCCTCGACCCTCCGCAACCACCCTCGACCCTCCGCAACCTTCCGCCGGCCCTCCCTCCCATGCACACCCTTCATGTGTGTACTGGAGTACACCTTGACACAAGATCCGGACACGATTTTATATATATATATATATTTTTTTTGCGCATTTGAGGCAGGGCCTTATATATAAAAACTCCTCCCACGTAACTGTCCATAAATTGCCCTTTTCCCGAACTGGGGGGGTCGGCGACGCGCACGCGTCCCCCCCCCCCTCCCCCCCCTTGCTCGGAGTTACTAAAAATCCCAGTTGCGGCACAACTGCACGTTTATGTACCCGACAGGGTGTACCTCTTTTGTGGTTGTCACTACTGTCCACCACAGAGACTGTCCTTCGGGAAGCAAAAGAGCCATGCGAAGATGTTGAAGTATGGCTAAAGATAAAGTGGTGTCACCTGAGGGGGTAATCTCGGCGGACAGCCACGGTCTTTGCTTTCTTGGCAACATGTCATGAAACAGCCAGAAATACCAGCGCCGCAGGCGCGGAAAATTTTTCAAGCTATTGGGCCAGTCGCAGGTTCCAAAATTGAGGCTGTACGTTGCTTATCCAAAGGTGCAGTAACCGGTGCTGTGCACTGCTAGTGTGACTGCTGTACTGTAGCACTACTACTGGGCCCCTCAGCCGGGGCATTCTGTGCTTTTTTTTTTTTTCGTTGCTCGGACCAGGGAAGTAGCTTGAGCTCTGAGCCCCACGTAAAATCCTACCAAATGTTGTACAGAGCACTTTTCAGGGTCCTCGTGGCACTTGGTGTGTGTGGAGCTCAGACCGACACTGTGTTGAGGGTGTGCGGTGTTCGGACGAAATGCGGCACGTGCAAGTGGGTTTTGCTCATCGAAGGTAGCGCCACACAGCAAGAATTGCAAGCCGCTTTGTAGTCCACAGAGACTGTGGCAACTTTGTAGTTGTCACTACTGTCCACCACAGAGACTGTCCTTCGGGAAGCAAAAAAGCCATGCGAAGAAGGCAAGTGTCGCCTGGCGGTTATCTGCGACAGCAAGGCTGACAGCTGCGGTCTTCTTGGCAACACGACATGTAACAATACGTAAGCTAAATACCAGCGCCGCAGGCGCGGAAATTTTTTCAAGCTAATGGGTCAGCGCTGCAGGTATCCAAACAGCAAGAATAGCCGCTTTGTAGTCACAGGGACTGCGGCAAAGTTGATGTGAGTCAAGTGCACTTTCATGTACCCGACAGGGTGCTCCTCTTTGTGGTTGTCACTACTGCCCACCACAGAGAGCAGGGCGGACAACTGCGGTCTTCTTGGCAAAAAACAAGACATGAAACAATACACAAGCCAAAAATGCCAGCGCCGCAGGCGCGGAAATCTTTGCCAAGTTAATGGGCCAGTGCAGCAGGTTCCAAAATTGAGGGTGTACATTGCTAGAACGATGATCCAAAGGTGCAGTAACCGTACTGTAGCATCATCCACCCACTCACTGCCCAACTACATACCCACCACCACCACTGCCCACCGCACCACCAACCTCCCACCACATGACCACCCACTACCGCTGCCCACCCACGACACCTGACCGCTGGCTATAACTATAGTTTTTTTTTTTTTTTGGATGTCGTCAGGGATTTATAAGGGGATTTCGGCCTAGAGCAATAGTCCATGTAGATGGACGGGTACCCGTCTTTTGCACCGGGGTGCCGAGCACGTGTTTGTCGACCCCCCAGACCCCCCCCCCCCAGTGGTGGTCCAGCCTGTCCAGCCACCCCAGCCAGCCCTGCAAAGTCGTTGAGGGCCCGAAAATTAGTGCCACCACTGTCCTCCACTGTGGATCACTATGCACCACCATGCGCTATCGTGTCACTGTGCACACCGCACTAGCGTGGATCACTGTGCATCACCGTGCATCACTGCGCACCGTGTATAGATTCCGAGCCAGATGTTCCAGAGGGTGGAGGGTGCAGCAGAGAGGTGGGAGAACCAGCAGTTGTCCGGCAAAGGGCGCGTGAGGGGGAAAACACAGCAGTTGGATTACAAGGAAGAGTTGGAGAATAAGGGCATGGGGCGTCGTGCCAACTGCTCTCTCTTTGCGAGGACCGCCGACACGGCATCGAAGTACACCGAAGCCTTTGCGAACTTCAATAATGTTCGGCGTACGTTCGTGTACCGCAACGGGTCCTCGGCTTCGGGCTCGGGCTCTGAGTCCTCGCTTTCTGACGCATCGTCTTTGTCATTTTTCCTGACTGTCGGATCCAGCATGAGATACTCTCTCATCAGCTGGTCAAGAAATTCTGGCGTCACGGAAGGGGGATTGTACGCCAAGAACAAACATTGGCGCACAGTTGAGTTCGACAACCTGTTGCGGATGTACGTACGGCACTGCTTTACTACGGAGAAGTGCACTGTCTCTTCCAGGAGCTGAACAACGTATGTTGCCCTAGCATGTCCTTCCTTTTCCCCGGCATTGTCCCGGTTCGGCTGTGTCTCGCCGGGTTGGGCCGCTTGCTCGCCTCCATGACCCCCCCCCCTATGACCCCCCTGGGACCCCCTATGGACCCCCCCATGACCCCCCTATGGACCCCCTATGGGCCCCCCCATGACCCCCTATGACTGCTGTGGTAGCCTACCCACACCCGCCAGCCCGTGGTTTTTTTTTTTTTTTTTTTTTTTTTGAGGATGGACGGGCAGGACCTTATGCAGCCCATTTTCTCCTTCAGACTAGACACCAAGCCCATTTTCTCTGGTGAGTCTTAATGCAGGGGGGGTCCGGGGGGCACCGCCCCCCGGGAGACGGTACGGTACATGGCACTTCAGATTCTGTCTTGTTCGGAACCTGTAACAGAAACTGATGCCTGGTAACAGGCGAAAATTCGAAATCTTGTAGATAGTTTATGGGGGGTCCAGGGGGCACCGCCCCCTGGGAGACGGTATGGTACATGGTGCCTCAGAATCTGATGTCCTGGCTAAGGCAGGACCTTCTGCAGCGTGTCCTCCAGAAGACACCTAGCCTACTGATGATTGTTCTGATGAAAGGTCTCGCCCCTCTTCAGTAGCACAGCCAGAATAGGAGAAATAATTCCCACTACCGACACCCAAAACCTCTGCCTAACCCAAGATTACAGACACCAAACTCCTGCCCAACCCAATCCGAGGTAGTGTAAATCAACCCAACCTCCCACCTGATTTTCGATTTTTTTTTTTTTGGGTGAGTTACCTCACCCAACCGCTGCAGTGCATAACCCCCTGGCCGGAATCCCTAAAAACCCGCATTTCGGAAAGTTTTTGTCCCACATTTTTCCCAGGGCATTTTGACCATTTCACCTTAGAGCCTCCGCCCGCTCAGCCCCTATGGTAAATGCACGACTGTGAGCTTTTTTCATCAAATTGTATCAAGTTTATTTCTTGATTTTCTCTCGTCTTGCTCTCCGCTTGTTGTGGAAGCTGCAATATTGAAGATTCCATCCTTGGATGGCGTGATTACCGTGGGCCTGGACCCTATCTGGACCCTAGCGCTAACCCGGGGCCCGGAGACCCTGGATTTACAGGTACCCTTGCCCCCCCAGGCATCTTGTTAAGAACCATCCATCCATCCATCAGCCGGCTGACCCCCCCCCTCCCCCCCCCCCCCCCCCCCCCCCCCCCCCCCCCCCCCCTGATTTGTCCTGCACACACGGTGCAGTAGTAAACTTGTAAAATGACCCTTTTACTAGTAAATTTACTAGTAAAAAATTTTACTAGTAAAATTTACACTTTTACTAGTAAAATTTACAAGTGCACTAGTAAATTTTACTAGTGCACTTGTAAATTTTACTAGTGCACTAGTAAAAATTACAAGTGAATTCAGGTGTTTTTCAGTCCAAAACAGTGATTTATAGGGGGTTTTGCGTGAAAAATTGCGAGATCGAAAACTGGGGAGGTTTGGTCGATGTGCACTACCCCTCGGACTGAGTTGGGCAGGGTTGTTGGGGGCCTTGATGGGAATCATCTCCCCTGATAGACAGCGGCGCCGTTGAAAAAGGATGAGAGGAGCAGCGCGCACCCAACTGGAACTGTACGCACTGTCCAGCCCCTTTACCCTGAGACTTTTGTTGAACTAGTTGACAGCGGCCGAGGAAAAGCGTCTACAAAATGAGAAGAAACGGAGGCAAGAGAGACGCACTGTGAGTGGTGTCGTGCCAAATTCACAACAGTGAAACACACTCTACAATAGCGACGTGAGCGGGGAGCGGGGAACCCTGGGCAGAAGCGGCCGCCTGACTGTTGCGAATACTTCCAGTCGGTCCGAGCATGCCTACCATTTCCCGACACGCTTCGGCACGGAGGCTTTGCCCAAGCAGGGATCTTGACATTGTTGTTGCCGCAGTGAGGAGTTCCACACAGCCCATCAATGTAACACTCGGGCTCGACCATAATAGTCAGAATTTGTGAGGTTTCGTAAACATGAAAAAGCGGACGAGGCAGCAGGAAGAGTGCTGAACGGACGAAGCGTCTTTGATGTGGATCAATATGTATGCGCCCAAGATGCCGCCGGCCTAGTGCAGATGGAAGAGATCGGCAGGTTTGCACGGGGGACCCTCGAGCATCAGAGAGCGACTAAACGCGCCACAGAGCAGCAACTCCGGAGGTCCAGCGGAGCAGTGCGCTAGTGAGGCAATCGATTCTACACAACGGCACAACGGAGATATGTGGTTTAGGAGGGTGCAACGAAAAGGCCACCTCTCAACACATTCTGACAGGGGGCGACACAGCGCTCTAGATGGTTTCAGCCGGAGGCGGACCAAAGGCCGGTGTTCGGGCACCCACCCGAATGCAGGCCCTGGACGCCTATGCGAAGGGAACCACGCGGTAATCCGGAGTGTGGCTCTACGCGTGCCAGCTGCCCGGGAGACAAGTGCGCTGAATGGGCAACATGGGCCCTACAAGCATAGGAAGAAGGTGAACGCAAGCACGGCAGCGGCAGCAACACCCCAATAATCAACGACAATAAAATGAAGCAGTAGGCACCGCGTTCGTTCCCAACACCCCGACCCGACCAAGCAACCACCAAACCCCAAGAAGTACTAATCTCACGGGAACAGCCCAAACAACTTCCCCTAGCACCCTCGTGTGACAAGAATCCTTCAGCCCTCGAAACCCCCCCGTGGATCTTCCATACCATAAGCAGAAGAAAAATGGACCGGAAATATGTTGGACCGGACAAAGGTTGGACCGCGGACGACCAAAACAATTGGACCATTTTGTCCGGTCCAACATATTTCCGCCCAGGCACGTATCCACTTAGGCGGGGTTGGGTCGATGGGCATGAGGTAAAAAATGTCCCGTGACAAATGGGTAGTCAGGCGCGAGAGATGCGTTGGGTTTCTTCTTGAGCGTACCAAGATCGTCGTTTATTGGCGGCTCATACTTTTTCCTTCACTGTCAGCCACACAACCTCGAGCCATCTCGTTTGCACTCTGCATTTTTGCGTTTGCACTCTACCAAAGCAATGGGACAGACGGTGGACGCATCTTGGTCCACGCTCGGCACTGACCAACCGCAACCGGTCGCGATCAAACATCCTTCCGCGCAAGGAAGATCTTGTGATTCCACCACAGGGCCATGGCGACCAATGACCATGGCCAGGGTGCTTCGTTGCGAGTTGCTGGAGGGAACTCAGCGGGTTACGCAGCGCCGCGCAGTGTTCGGGAACTCCTGGCGGCGGACCCATGCGCGACTACGGAGTGGAGCGAGTGCTGGCCAGCCGCAAAACTGCACCAAGTACACAGAACCCCCCGAAAAAAAGTGGCCGGACAAAAGTTGGACCACCAGAGCCCAAAATAGGTGAGTTGGACCATTTTGTCCGGTCCAACTTATTTCCGTTTACGGTATTTGCCCTTCAGAGTTGACCGCACTGTTGCCCACGACTCAGTCCAAAAAATGGATGCCAAGCCTGTCCGGCACAAGACGCACGCAGGCAGAGATATTCGTAACCTCCTGGGCCAAAAGCAAGATACCAGAGCGTCTTTTGCCGTGCAACTCTATTTCTGGTACCAGGACGTACCTGTGCACGACTCTGCTCTGAGAGGACAAGAACGCCTCCTCCTTCGCGCTCCGTCTCTTCCGATGTTATTGTCCCGTGTTCCCACCGCATCGAGCCACAGGGGGGTCGTGTTCGAGTGTTCACGTTTGCCTTGGAGTGGGGGAAATCTGGATTGACGCGGGCTGCCTACGCGCGGGGCTCTCAAGCACTGGGTTGTCACTTTGCTCTGCTCTCCCAGCCCCATTTTGACGAGTTAGGTGAAAAAGAAGCCGGTTCTTCTGAATGTGTGCTTCACTTGCCACAGTTTCTTCTTGTTTCACCCCAAAACACCTGCCAAAACACCTGAAATCACTTGTAAATTTTACTAGTGCACTTGTAAATTTTACAAGTGCACTTGTAAATTTTACAAGTGCACTTGTAAAATTTACTAGTGGCACTTGTAAACCATTTTCACTTGTAAAACCACTAGTAAATTTACTAGTGAAAGCCTTTACTACTGCACCGTGTTGTCCCTGGAATTCCAACGGATGCCCTCCCTTCACGGGTATTATTTGCTCTTTGTAAATGGATTCACTTAAGATTTACTTCCCGCGTATTATTTACTTATTTTATTTATTTCTCTCGTGGGCGTCCGCCGAGGGAGGCCCACTCCCTCAGCTGCTTCATGATGAGTCCATTCAAGGATTGGTATTTATTATTTCTAAAATATTTTATATTTTTTGAATAATTCTTATTTCGCGCCTATATATTCAGTGGTTGCCTACATAGTCGTACATCTATGTTACTTCATAAATAGGTTCGTTTATTATTTACTATCCTGCGTATTATTTACTAATTAATTGACATTTCAATGATAACCCTCAGGATGGAAATAAAAGAAGATTAATTACCGTATGCGGGTTTAATACGAAACGTGTAAATGTTTCTTAGCTACTTTTTTGGCCAAAGTGTTTCTTAATTAACACGTTTCGTACTAAAAACATGGGGTCTGACGTACTTCGTGAATTTTGAAAACTGTTGAAACCCCATGATGATCCCCCATTTTTGTTCGAGCCTTTGAGCAGGAAAAACGTATCGCGGTCAGAGTATTAGCGACAAGAGCGTTCTGGCACTTGTGCATGAAGACGACAGGCGTGGGCGGGCTCTGGGATGCCAGGAATGGTAACCGCAGCTCCAATCGTCTTGTTGACATCCTCGAGCGCCGTCTCTATGAACCAAGAGTCGGTGTCGGCGGAAAAGACCGTTGCAAGGTGGCTGACTATCTTGCTTCCGCAAAAGTCAGAAAGCGAGCAAGATACAACGCATCTTCGGAGCGACCGGTCAGTTGTTACGAGCATCCAGTGCCAACCACGAGTTCCTGACACGCTAGTGTTCACGAAGGTGTTCATTAGGCGGGCACGCGTCAGTGATGACAGGGTAAGCCGGTCGTATGGAAGGGCAGCGCAAGCAAAGGCGGAGTTGCCCTTTTTAAAGAAGGAGTAAAGCCTCTCCAGGTGCTTACTCGGCAGCCGGGAGCGCCGCTAGGCACCTGCCCCGCCCAAGCGGGGCTCCATCTGGAAAGAGACAAGGCTAGCGAGCCGAACAGGCCTGCTAGATTTCCAGGCCAGCGGCTTACCCGGGCCGTCGACTTCCCAACGCGTAGTAAGCGCAGCTAACGTCGAGCAATAGTGCGACACCACGGCAACTGCCTTTTCTGTCAGAGAGAGTTGAGAGAAAACTAATAAGTAAATAATATCCGTGTAGGGGGGTTTAGACTATTTCTTGTAGTAAGCGGTCGGTTTTTTGAAGTCCCCTTTATTTAGAGGGCAAGTTATTTATTAGGTAGTTTCTTTTCTCAGAATATACAAAGAACACACAACCGATTCTTTTTGAAAAGCCTTTCGTCTCTCCCTGACGTGACGACCGATTCTACCTGCCAAGAGAGAGACGCGTAAGGAAACGTTGCAAGCTAAAATGGAAGGTGGGCGCCACTACAGCTTGTTCTTCCGCAGGTGTTGTTGGCCATGACAGCCGAAAAGGAACAGAGGAAGGCGAGGCAGGAGGTAGCTGCTGATGCAACAAAGTCCCCCACGCCCCTCCCCCCTTGGTTGGTTCTGGGAATGGAAGCTCAAGGTATTGGGTTGTTTGCTGTGCTGATCCGCAGCTCGAAGTTCTGAGGCTGAAGCTGGGGAGCGACTTTCAGGTGTGGCCCCGGGGTTCTCCACCCTCCTACCCACGAGCACGCAAAAAATACTCGATGTAGCTGCTTTGACTCCGAATGGAAGGGAGGAAACATAGGGGTAGAGGGGCAAATGCAGTACAAACACAGTCTGTTTTGTTCTTCGCTTACACCACCCTGTGTTGTTGTTTTTTCCTGTTGACACTCAGTCCCGCTTACTTCCGAAATGCCGGAGGAAGCCTAAATCTGGAAAAGGTTTTTGTGTTTCCGACGATCCGAATGGACGTACAGATTGGTGTCTTTCGACCTTTTGTATGCTTGTGGAGTTCAGCTTAGTACGTGCTTGTGGTGATCGGTGGGGTTCCCAAAATAAATGTTTTGTGTTATCGTATCTTCGAGCTAGACTTGATCTCGTGCATTAGCCAAGTGGCCCATACTGTTGCTTTTCCGCTGGGCTCCTGATAGCGGACTCGCGCACAAACGGACAGCATGACTGCTGTGTTGCGGGCCGCAAATTCATCCAATATTTTTTGCCTGTAGGTTACCTCACTCTGTCCAAAGATTTTTTTTTTTTTTTTTTAGCGCTGTCCAGGCAGGGATTTATAAGGGGATTTCGGCCTAGAGCAATAGTCCATGTAGATGGACGGGTACCCGTCTTTTGCACCGGGGTGCCGAGCACGTGTTTGTCGACCCCCCAGACCCCCCCCCCCCAGTGGTGGTCCAGCCTGTCCAGCCACCCCAGCCAGCCCTGCAAAGTCGTTGAGGGCCCGAAAATTAGTGCCACCACTGTCCTCCACTGTGGATCACTCTGCACCACCATGCGCTATCGTGTCACTGTGCACACCGCACTAGCGTGGATCACTGTGCATCACCGTGCATCACTGCGCACCGTGTATAGATTCCGAGCCAGATGTTCCAGAGGGTGGAGGGTGCAGCAGAGAGGTGGGAGAACCAGCAGTTGTCCGCCAAAGGGCGCGTGAGGTTGACGCCGGGTTGGGCCGCTTGCTCGCCTCCATGACCCCCCCCCCCCCTAGGGCTATGTAGGATGGAAACGTTGGAAACGTTTCCGTTTCCGTTTCCGTTTCCGTTTCCTTCTTTTTGGCGGTGGATGGAAACGCCGTTTCTTTTCAAAAGAAACGGCTGGTATGCCACTAGTATACTGGCTGAAGGTCCGACCGGAAATGTGTTCCGAACGGCGGACCCCGCAATCCAGTGGGAAACCATGGACAAGGAGGCTCCGAAAAGAGGGAGGAAAGAAGCATAAGAGTTGCGACCGCGTGGAGCAGACGCAACCACACGCATCCGGTTGTGCTGACTTTGAGGTCTGCAGCTCTTTACATCAATGGCTGTTGTGGCGACGATGCTCTGTTATGCGAGGCTGTTGGCCAACGCGCTGAAGACGATCGGGAAAGCACAAATAGACTCTACAGATACGATCGTTCAGCGCCACAGGCTACAAGACCGGGGTCTTTCGGCGGTGTAAGACAAAGAGGGAGTGCAATCAGCATCAGGAGGTGAGAAGGGCACACGTATGCCGGGGCAATGTTGAACCCGCCAGAAAAGCGATGGCCACGCAGTAACGTGTGCGTTAAACATCGCTTGCCACAGTGCACCTTGCATACGACGTCGGGTGGCAACCGTCACCGGAAGGGGCGGTGTTGTCGGAGCATAGACAACGACGGCAGGAAGAAACCACCAACAATGCAGAAGAGGACGGCAGATTCAACAAGCCCCACTCACATGAGAACGTGGGTTGGAAGCAGCAGAAGACGAAGTGGTAGGCACAGAAGAGTGGAATCTGGTGTCAGAAAACATCCACATGTGACGACATTCTGCATCATTAGCTTGTGGTTACCTATTTGCTCGTGTCAGATCGCCGACGAAAGAAAGCGGTGAGCACCGGCGACTGCTCTGCACAAACGAGGCCGCGACGACACACAAGAAGGGGCCGAGCCAAGTCGAAGAACAGCCCAGGAAGGGCCCTGAAGAGTCAGAGAGCCCGCCAGAAGACGGAGGAAGAGAAGTGCCCGCTGGTAGATCAAAAGAAGAAGGTCTGAAAGGAAAGCCAAAATTTGGCTGGAAACGGACACCCGACGGACACACAGAAGGACCCGTGAAGTGGTATCCTATAGGACCCCTCAGCATGAAGAGCCTTCCGGCGTTTCTTTTAAAAGAAACGGAAACGTTTCCGTTTCCGTTTCCGTTTCCGTTTCCTTATTTCGAAAAAACTAAAAGAAACGGCGTTTCCATCCAACTTAGCCCTAGGGGGGGTCAAAAGCTGTCAAAATAGGTCATTTTTTTGGGAACCACATAGGGGCTCCTAAAAGGCAATAAAATTTGGTAAACCGCCCCAGAACCGTATAGAAATGCCTAAAACATGCTTTTTGGCTGCTGAAGTGCCCCGAAAAGGCCTTTTTACGAGTGCCCAATTTTTGGACTCAGGGTGGACACCGTTTGGTACCGGTGTTCTTCTTTTTAGGTGACAACCCCAAAAATAGTGACAGCATGAACCGAAGAAGGAAAACAACACTGCCCAAACCTATGTATTTTTACTCAAAAGACTTTCCTGAGAGTTGGGGATGGTGGGGCTTCGTAGGAGGCATCGACAAGCGACTCAATGAGGTACGGCTTCGTAACGTGCCGCCCCCTCGAGTCCTTGACGTCAGCGCCAGCTTTCGTAGTGGCCTGTGTCGTGTAGCGTGCTACCGCAAGCTGCAGATACCCTGCCCTGAGCTGCTATGTCGTGGCAGCCCTATGAATCCACCGCCGAACCTTTTCGTTCAAGTCCAGTTTTCTATTTTTGTTCAAGCTCAACGTGCGTTGGGGTTAGGTACCAGATACACCCCGGTGACCAGTATTGTCTTCCGTGCGTGTGCAATGCGACCCTTTCGGGGTGGTGTACGAAAGGCGAACTTGAATAAAAGACACTGTCGCGTGCATCCCTTCAACAAAAACGTTGGGATCTGGAAAATCCCACTACGGATGAGAGCATCTCATTGTTTTTCTCGGAAAGACATCGAACTTTGTGAATATCGCCCCAGCAGCAGTTCGGGGAAGAGCTGCTGCCTGCGGTGTCAACAACACCTCAGCTTGCGCAAGACTCAGAGAGCCTTTTGGGACGTTGTTAACCATCCAGACGAGCAACGTTCATAGCTGCCTTCCTCCTGGGTGTCGTTTGCCCTTTTGTTGCTTCCATTTGTGGCTGCCTGCACGTGATTGTAGCCTCATCTTTGCATGGTATGAACAGTGAAGCACACACACAGGCAGCTAGCCGGTACCAAACGGTGTCCACCCTAAAACCATCAACTAATACACCCCCCCCTGGGCCATTTTCCATGAAACTTTCCCCAAAAACACGTTTCCGGGCATTTCTGAGGCGGGTTGCATGTTTTTTTAGCCTTAAACTGCCGTTAAGTCTACAGGCTGAAAATGTCACCATTTTGACGCAAAAAAAGACCTTTTGACCCCCCCTACGACCCCCCTGGGACCCCCTATGGACCCCCCCATGACCCCCTATGACTGCTGTGGTAGCCTACCCACACCCGCCAGCCCGTGGGTTTTTTTTTTTTTTTTTGAGGATGGACGGGTGACCCGCCCATCTAGACCGGCGTATAAATCCCTGTGTCCAGGCAGGGCCTTATATATAAAAACTCCTCCCACGTAACTGTCCATAAATTGCTCGGAGTTACTAAAAATCCCAGTTGCGGCACAACTGCACGTTTATGTACCCGACAGGGTGTACCTCTTTTGTGGTTGTCACTACTGTCCACCACAGAGACTGTCCTTCGGGAAGCAAAAGAGCCATGCGAAGAATGTTGAAGTATGGCTAAAGATAAAGTGGTGTCACCTGAGGGGGTAATCTCGGCGGACAGCCACGGTCTTCGCTTTCTTGGCAACATGTCATGAAACAGCCAGAAATACCAGCGCCGCAGGCGCGGAAAATTTTTCAAGCTATTGGGCCAGTCGCAGGTTCCAAAATTGAGGCTGTACGTTGCTTATCCAAAGGTGCAGTAACCGGTGCTGTGCACTGCTAGTGTGACTGCTGTACTGTAGCACTACTACTGGGCCCCTCAGCCGGGGCATTCTGTGCTTTTTTTTTTTTTTTTCGTTGCTCGGACTTGGTCCGATCACCAGACCCATATATAAGCCACTGTGTCCAGGGTATTAGTTTGAAGGCTTCCGGGATTTGCAGATTTAGACCGTTACTATGGGGTGGTTTTGGGCGGTGTTTCAGTGCCATTTTCGCCGATGTACGGCGTCTTGGGGCAGAGCCGACACATCTCCACAACTTCGTTCGGCAAAAGAGGGGTCTTCATGGGTCCTTCATGGGTCAATTATGGTCACCCCGTCAGTAATTTCTGCGGGCGTTTTTTCAACGTACACCAGCCTGGATCAAGCTTTTCGGGGTTTTCCGAATGCTTCTGGGTTCCCTGTGGGGGGACGCGCTCCAAAAACAGTCAAAATCGTAAACAGACAGTCTCGTCAGGCAGCTGAAGGGGCTGAAGGGGGGCGACCTGGGGACCTATTTTCCTATGATTCTTATGATAATAGGTCCACGGTTTTGGTGTGCACCGCCGTGCTTACAACAACATTTTTAGCGTTATTTTTAGCAACATCGCGCCGAAGGCGCGGCGGAAAATTTGGGCAAAAATAACTCTGCCCCCCCTTTATCATGTGGGCAACTCTTAGCTCGTGTGTGATACTCAACTGTCAAACAGGACCTTGGCCCGGTAATGAAGCACAGTGGCTGCCGACCCGCAGCTGAACGGCAGCGGCTGGGTCTCAGCAGCGGAGGCTCAGCAGCCTTCCAGCACCTTCAGCACACTGCTAAACACCACACCCCCCGCCTATATTTACTTTGAACACCGTTTTTTGAACATTTTCTTTTTTTTTCCCCGGCCAAGTCCGGTTTGCAGATTTAGACCGTCGGTCTAAATCTGCAACAGAAACTAATCCCCTGGCGCTGTCGCCAGCAGGACCTTATGCAGCCCATTTTCTCCTTCAGACTAGACACCAAGCCCATTTTCTCTGGTGAGTCTTAATGCGGGGGGGGGGTCCGGGGGGCACCGCCCCACGGGAGACGGTACGGTACGTGGCACTTCAGATTCTGTCTTGTTCGGAACCTGTAACAGAAACTGATGCCTGGTAACAGGCGAAAATTCGAAATCTTGTAGATAGTTTATGGGGGGTCCAGGGGGCACCGCCCCCTGGGAGACGGTATGGTACATGGTGCCTCAGAATCTGATGTCCTGGCTAAGGCAGGACCTTCTGCAGCGTGTCCTCCAGAAGACACCTAGCCTACTGATGATTGTTCTGATGAAAGGTCTCGCCCCTCTTCAGTAGCACAGCCAGAATAGGAGAAATAATTCCCACTACCGACACCCAAAACCTCTGCCTAACCCAAGATTACAGACACCAAACTCCTGCCCAACCCAATCTGAGGTAGTGTAAATCAACCCAACCTCCCACCTGATTTTCGATTTTTTTTTTTTTGGGTGAGTTACCTCACCCAACCGCTGCAGTGCATAACCCCCTGTGGACGGGTGACCCGCCCATCTAGACCGGCGTATAAATCCCTGGATGTCGTACAGTGCATAATACAGAGACGTGATTTTGGCCAAAACCGGGTAATTTGCGCATCTGGACGTTTTTTGGCCTGAAGGCTTTGTACACCCTGACATCCTTTAATTTGCGGAATTCTATTTTATGGCCATGCAATTTTTGGACGAATTATTTTATTTTTTTGGAGGGGCTTAGAATTAATATTTCCTGTCCTGGCTCTTGGACAGGCACTCGACCTTTTTGGGGACAGGGAACTAGCTATGCCCCGACCACCCACCGCAGAGACAGATGCAAATTATGCGTGCGCCGCAGGCGCGGAAATTTTTTGAACAGTCACACAAAAGCAAATGCTTGTTTCCGATAGAGGAGGATGTTCTTGTTAAAAAGTACCTCTGACTGGTCCCAGTTTGCGATCGATGGACTGTGGGCAGGGCTTACTTACGGCTTCAAACCTGATTGGACAATAGTTATTGAACTGACCGGTCACTGTAGGTTCTTCTCGCCGAGCCCTTTCCTGTCCACAACATGGCCAGTGACTTGTTGCTTTGGTCCTATAATTTGTGGTCAGCTAATTTATGGATTTGTAAATTATGGACGAATTAAATTTTTAGGCGATTTTTGGCGAATCCATAAATTAGAAAGCGGGGTGTATTTGGGCACAGCGGGAGGCACAGCTCTTGGGGTCATGGGTCGTTTCGGTTTCGGGTGGTGCGAGCGTGAGGCGTGTCTATCCAAGATGTGGAAGAGGGCAGTACTCATGGCATTCACGGCGGGCAAGGGCACTTCACAAAGGCAGAACACACGGCCTCTGGATACAGCGACGACAACTTTCCTAGCCTGTGGAGCTACCACGAACTTCACAGCATAGTCTGTAAAGGTCGGAGAGGCTGAATCAGGCTTGATCCGAGCCAGTTCGACGAGCACACGCGGGAGCTCTTCAACGTGCGTACTCTGCCGACCCTCCTCGACCCTCCGCAACCACCCTCGACCCTCCGCACCTTCCGCCGGCCCTCCCTCCCATGCACACCCGGAGCCCCACCCATAGTTCGTACTGGAGTACACCTTGACACAAGATCCGGACACGAATTTATATATATATTTTTTTTTGCGCATTTGAGGTGCGCAAAAGACCCCCTGTATTATCCTATGATGTCGTATGGGGTCAACATCGGGTATATGAAGCTACTTCTCTGGCTCGGACTTGGTCCGAGCACCAGACCCATATATAAGCCACTGATTTGAGGTCAGGGTATTAGCGTGACCCTCATAATCGTGTACAACCTGAAAATAATGTGAGGGATAGCCATTTTCTGGTGGGGAAGCTATATTGGGCACTTTTTGTCTCGAAGAGATGTAAAAAACAGGGGTTCGGCTAGAAGCTCTTCAGAAAAGCGCAGTTTGCGCGGAAGAAAAGCCTCTGTTTGCTGTTGCAGTGGGTTGGACCCCCGACCGACTGCACCAGGGGCGCTTCACTGAGGACCCCCGTGTTTCAGATCACGTCCTCCCCGTCTTGTATAAGAACGGTTTTGGCTTATTGTTGTTGACTCAGGCCCCGCGCAGCGGCAAATTTTTTTTGGATACACTTTTGAGAGGGGGGTAGTTTCTTGGCCCCGCGCAGCGGCAATTTTTTTTTGGGTATGTTTCTTGGTGACGTATTTATGACTGCCCCCTGATGATGAGACTTTAGCTAGGCCCCACCAGCAGTTGGACCCAGTTTTACCCATACACCACGGGACTGGCCCCCAGGGTTCCGAGAAAAACGCATATTTCTTTTGGATTTTTCCGTTTTCCAAGGTGGACCCCCCAGATTTCTTTTTGTCAACACCAGCAGCTCGTGCTGGGCTCCTTTTTTTTTTCCGTTTTTTTTTTTTTTTTTTTTTTCAAAATGTGATCCTGGCTGGAGCGGAAGCATGGGTGGTGGGGACCGAGTTACGTGCAGACGTGATAGGGGCGTACACGTGTATGGTCCGCTACGTGAAGGGGATCAAAGTGTAAAGCCGTGACACGCGCATGAAGAACTCAGAGCTGATGGTCGGTTTCCCGAGGATCGAGGCGGTGCTGCAAGAGAAGCGCCTGCGGTTTGCGGCGCACTGCATGCGTTCTGATCAGCCGATTGCTGGCTTGATGTTCGCGGACCAGCTTCGGGCGAGACGAGTGGGGCGACCACTGCTGTCTTTCGAACGAGTAATCTGCAACGATCTCGCGGAAAGGGACCGGACAAAAATCCGGGAGTGGATGGAGGACCGGGAGGTCTGGGACGCAAAGGTGAAAGAAGTCGTCGCGAACACACTCAAGAACGTCGAAGAGCCGCCGCGCAAAGTACGGAAGCTCATACGGCCCCGGGGGCAAGGCTCCGGACGACGACAGAAGACGACAACAACAGCTGCTGCAAGAAGACAACGACGCATTCTGGCCCTTCGCTACATCGATGAACTGGTCTGCTCGGCGCCGCGGTGCCATGTCAAAGCCTGCGCAGAACACTGCATCAATTGTCATTTTCCGCTGACAGCCCATAATCCGCTGTACCCCACACTGAGATGCCACCTTTGCGAAAGGTACACCTCATCCGAATGCTGTCACGGCTTGACAGTTTCTGCTGCCGCCGCACTTGAATCGTTTGAATGCAAACACTGCTCCGTTTTACTCCCGTATCTGCGGGGGTGAGATGACAACTACTACTACTACTACTACTACTTCAAAATGTGAGGATTTGCCTCACATTGAAACTGACGCTAACCCTATGTTTGAGGTGCGCAAAAGACCCTGTATTATCCTATGCATCGGCCCCGCGGGAGCGTTTTAAAAAGTCACAAGGTTTTGACCCTGCATGTTATGGATTTCTAATTTATGGATTCACCAAAAATCGCCTAAAATAAATTAATTCGTCCATAAATTACAAATCCATAAATTAGCTGACCACAAATTATAGGACCAAAGCAACAAGTCACTGGCCATGCTACGGACAGAAAAGGGCTCGGCGAGAAGAACACACAGCGACCGGTCAGTTCAATAACTATTGTCCAATCAGGTTTGAAGCCGTAAGTAGGCCCTGCCCACAGTCCATCGATCGCAAACTAGGACCAGTCAGAGGTACTTTTAACAAGAACATCCTCCTCTATCGGAAACAAGCCTTTGCTTTTGTGTGACTGGTCAAAAATTTCCGCGCCTTGTTGCGGACCTCCTGCAAGAACACGAAGGAAAAGTGCGTAGTTGTTTGCAACGCATACTTGTTTTCCGGTAAGGAGTGGGCAGGACGTTTCAAAGGGGGAAAAGAGGAACACAAAGCACATGATTGCTTCTTGGAAATAGTAGGTGGGACGTTCTTGATTAGAGTGAAAGTTCGTTAGTAAGTTAATCACTCTGCTCGATGGTCGCTTCACACTGCCGCACATCAACCTGCTCATCCTCCTTGGCTGTCAGCTGAGGCCTCTGCCCTTTGCTTCATTGAAGGCGTCCGCGGCCAGGCATATTAGTTTTGCCTCACAGGTTGATTAGCCGAGCCAAAAGACACATCCCAGGAGAAAAGAATCGGGGCAGGTTGACATTTACATAAGCCCTGCTCACAGTCCATGATCGCAAGCTGGGACCGGTGCCAGAGGAACCAACACGTGTTGGTTTGGCGGGACCCAGTTCGTGGTCTACAAGGCGAAATGAGAGCAAGATTTCGTACAAGAACCTCAAGAACGTCCACGTTGCTTTTGTGTGTGCTAATGATCCACGCAATCAGTCGATGGATTGTTGCCCGACTCGGATGTAGGACGGACCCACCCTTCGGTCCAAGGCTGGACGGAAACCCTGACTGTGACAAACCAATGATAGTAGGGGGCTGATGTGAGTGCAAATTTTAATACATGCGGAAACACATGCGGAAACACGTACGGAATTCCGCACGTACGGAAAATCACAAATTTATTCACGTGCGGAATTCCGTACGTTCCGCATGCGGAACGCAAGGCCTGGCATGGCCATAAAATAGAATTCCGCAAATTAAAGGGCCATAAATTGTCAGGGTGTACAAAGCCTTCCGGCCAAAAAACGTCCAGATGCGCAAAACACCCGTTTTTGGCCAAAACCACGTCTCTGTATTATGCACTGGAACATGGGCAGAGAAGTAGCTTCATATACCCTATGTTGACCCCATACAAGTTGATACAATCCCTGTGGACTACAAAGTGGCTATAGCGATTCTTGCTGTTTGGATACCTGCAGCGCTGACCGAATAGCTTGAAAAAATTTCCGCGCCTGCGGCGCTGGTATTAGCTTATGTAAAGTTACATGTCGTGTTGCCAAGAAGACCGCAGCTGTCAGCCCTGCTGTCGCAGAAAACCGCCAGGCGACACCTTC
The DNA here is from genome assembly GCA_030068145.1 of Diplonema papillatum. Lineage (NCBI taxonomy): Eukaryota > Euglenozoa > Diplonemea > Diplonemida > Diplonemidae > Diplonema > Diplonema papillatum. Next base: position 83,072 of record JAPJBO010000240.1, read on the forward strand.
TTCACATGGCTTTTTTGCTTCCCGAAGGACAGTCTCTGGGGTGGACGGTAGTGACAACTACAAAGTTGCCACAGTCTCTGTGGACTACAAAGCGGCTAGCAATTCTTGCTGTGTGGCGCTACCTTCGATGAGCACTTCGATGAGCAAAACCCACTTGCACGTGTTCCACGGGCCTTCCAAACCTGGGACACCCAGACCCATTTTGGGGGGTGTCTCAGGTTTTACCCGGTTCAACATTAATCCAATTACGATATCTTTTGAGCACTTCGGAAGACATTTAGGGGCAGGCCTTGCGTTCGTTGAGGTTTTTTTTTGGACCCGTGTTAAGATCATCCAAACCATTATGCGCAACTATGCGCAACGACCCGAAAGTATGCGGAACAGCCTAAACAACTATGCGCAACTATGCGGAACAACCTGAAACTATGCGGAACAGCCCAAACAACTATGCAACCGCCCAAACAACTATGCGCAACTATGCGGAACGACCCCAAAGTATGCGGAACAGCCCAAACAACTATGCGCAACTATGCGGAACAGCCCAAACAACTATGCGCAACTATGCGCAACTATGCGGAACGACCCCAAAGTATGCGGAATAGCCCAAACAACTATGCGCAACTATGCGGAACGACCCCAAGTATGCGGAACAGCCCAAACAACTATGCGCAACTATGCGGAACGACCCCAAAGTATGCGGAACAGCCCAAACAACTATGCGCAACTATGCGCAACTATGCGGAACGACCCCAAAGTATGCGGAACAGCCCAAACAACTATGCGCAACTATGCGCAACTATGCGGATAGTTGTTTGGGCTGTTCCGCATAGTTGCGCATAGTTGTTTGGGCTGTTCCGCATACTTTGGGGTCGTTCCGCATAGTTGCGCATAGTTGCGCATAGTTGCGCATAGTTGTTTGGGCTGTTCCGCATACTTTGGGGTCGTTCCGCATAGTTGCGCATAGTTTCGCATAGTTGCGCATAGTTGTTTGGGCTGTTCCGCATACTTTGGGGTCGTTCCGCATAGTTGCGCATAGTTGCGCATAGTTGCGCATAGTTGTTTGGGCTGTTCCGCATACTTTGGGGTCGTTCCGCATAGTTGCGCATAGTTGCGCATAGTTGCGCATAGTTGTTTGGGCTGTTCCGCATACTTTGGGGTCGTTGCGCATAGTTGCGCATAGTTGTTTGGGTTGTTCCGTACTTGCGCATAGTTTTCGGGGACCAAAATTGGACGAAAATTGGACCAAAATTGGACCAAAATTGGACCAAAATTGGACCAAAATTGGACCAAAATTGGACCAAAATTGGACCAAAATTGGACCAAAATTGGACCAAAATTGGACCAAAATTGGACCAAAATTGGACCAAAATTGGACCAAAATTGGACCAGTATTAGGGGGGGGGGTACCCACCCACCCCGGCCACGGCCCCAGGGTGGGACATTGTCCGTCGGTATTCCAAAAACGTCATCCCCAGATCAAAGATTTTTTAACCGGGATTCTTCAGAATTTCGGGGATTAGCATAACCCCTGCACACAGAAGCAAAACAATATTCTTCCGGGATCAGCGAATTCGATCTAATTTTGCCGCAAAACTGCGGCTTGTGTGACCCAACACAATTAGTTTTGCGGAAAAGTTCCGGTACACCCACCAGGGCTTCGTCTAGCGAGGTTTGGGCCAAACTCGGTCAGCAGCGGTGTTCTAGAAGTTTAGCAAGCAACGTTTTCTCGCCTGCTCAGGCACAAACCCCGACAAAGTCGCCCCCGTTTCGGACCCGGAGTACTTGTCTGTGAACCCTGATCTGACCGACATGTAAAGCAACCGAAGGAAGGGAGTGGGCCTGAGCGGATCGCTCCCAGGTTATTTTTTTTAGTACGTGGCGAATTACGCACACGCTAAGTAATGGTTATACGGCTCCGATGATATTGGGCTCAAATTTAATTCACGTGCGGAACGTGCAGAAACGGTTCACAAAGGTTTTCCGAGTTTCATGCAGGTCGTCAACAACTAGGGGTACACGCTCTACAAAAGGGTCAGGGCAGGCCGAGCAAGTGGATGCAAACTCGGTCAGTTGTCCGAGCTTGCACTTGCCACCAGAAAACTACGAACGTATAAGCTTCAGGCAGAGCAAGGTCCCGAGAGACGGCCTCTTCATTCCATTCCTCCACCTAAGCCAAACAAGAGCCAGAGTGGGTGGGAGGAGGGATCATGGGGCTTATCGGACTTCTCTTCTTTGCCGCGACAAGCGCACCGGGCTGCACGTACAGCGGCGAGTACCGCTGTGAAACGGCCGAACAGATACGGGACGAGGTCGACGCGCAGTGGGCGGCCCTTAAAGCCGAAAATTCGCCTTTGGGCGCCCTGCGGTATGAGGCCCGGTACGAGGCGTTGGCGGCCGAGCTGCAGAGGTTGATCGACGGCGGGTTCATCGAACCGCCGATGCCGCAGTGGGCAGAGATCGACCGGGTGCACACGGACGATCTGTCGACTAAAACGTTTGCAACGCAGTACCAACAAGCCGGAATTCCATTGGTGATCGACGGTCTACTGAATGTTGTTACTGGCGGAGCAGGAAGGGCATGGGACAGAAAGCACTGGGTTAGAGAATGTGGTGGTGCAACGGTTATCCCGCATGATTATACAAGGGGTAGCTCCGAATGGGCGTTTCACACCCCGAGAGCTCCCGTGACTTTCAAAGAGTTCGTGGAGCGTGGGAGGGACGAGAACTGGTACATCATCAATTTCTCCCTCGCGTTGAAGTGCCCCCACACGTTGAAGCGCTACGGTGTGCCGAAGTACTTTGTGAAAGACCTTCTGCAAAAGATTTCGAACACGGCCGGTCGGTTCATCAAGGACTCCTGGCCCTGCCTAAACGTGGGGCTCTCAAACAGTACCAAAACGGGGCTGCACACGGACGGGATGTCGACCCACTTTTGGATGACACTCCTGCACGGTGAGAAAGAGTGGTACATCTTCGACCGGTCAGAGGTTGCCCTGCTCCGAAGACCCGATAGTTCACTGTTCAGAGATGTTGAGGTGTGGAATCTAGAAGAAGAAATGAAGAACCGGCCGCTTCTCCGTCTTTTGAGGGGTAAGAAGACACTTTTGCGCCCTGGTGAAACTATCTTCGTGGCTGCCGATCTACCGCACGCCGTGCGCAACAGAAAGCCAAATTTCGCCTTGAGCAGCAACTACGTGGCAGTGGACAACGCCGAGCTCGCTGCCGTGTTCGCTGAGAACAACGTCGATGATGACGAGAACTTGCTGGCCCCTGCTTTGCGGGAGGTGGCTGGGAAGAGGCAGCGGACCTTCCGGGACCGGCACTTAGAGTGGTGGGAGTTCAAGGCGTGGCCGTCATCGGACACGATCACGGCACCCTACCTACACGCCGTCAAGCTCTCGAAGTGCCCGACGGAGATTTATTCTGAAACAGAAGTTCGCGAACGAGGGCTGCCGTGGGTCTGCGCCTTCACGTGGAGTGCCTTGGGATGGGAAATACCTCGCGGTGATTCAGCCTCCGGTCGAGCGGGTGAACTGTAGCAAGCTCCATGGGTTGCGGAACTCACAAATTGCCAGTACTTGAAGTCGGGCCGTCGCCGGAACTGATTCTGTCCTTGCACAACATTTTAACGTTCAACCTGCGTATTAGGACAACAAAGGGTCTTGGAGAGGTGAGTCCTGCACTTGTACTCGTCTCACTCCCTCCCCCTTTCTTTCTATTCGTGACACTAACAGGACGATGAGAATACCGACTGAAACTGAAGATTTCGAAGACAGGCATAACACTGATGACACCAATGTACATCCGTACACCATGTGCGTAAAGACGTGGACTCAGAATAAGCCCGCTGTGCGCTCTTGGGCTACGTGACTTCTTCCATGGCCCGTTGTTGTTATATACCGCATCATTTCGAAACAACTCCCAGGCGAGGAGAGAGAAGTGAAAATAAAAGCCCCTCAACAAAAGAAAAAAGGAAGGAGAAGACAAAATGACGTTGGTGGCAGCGAACCTGGAGCCGGCTTACGACAGCAGGTCCCAGTCGACGACGATGTCATTCATGCGGGCGCAGAACGCGTCCGAGCAGGCGAAGAAGAAGCTTCTTGTGATTTTGGAGCAGAAGGAGAGGCAGACCGACCAGCTGCGCCTGACCGTCGAGAGGAAGAGGAAGCACCTCCAGGACGCGAAGGAGGTGATCAAGCAGCAGTGCGAGCAGAAGGAGCGTGATGAGGCCGCCATCCGATCGCTCAGAGAGGAAAAACTGCTGTGGCGTGTCTTCAAGCAACTCGACCAAGAGAACAAGAACGCTGTGACCCTCGACAACATATGCAACGCTATTGATGCCGACGGCAACGCTCGTGAGCTCATCGATGACCGTTTGTTCCTCGGACTCCCAACGACATACCACATTACTCTCCAAGCAAAGGACTTTTCTGAAGACCAGTTCATCGAAGCCATCATCTCCGAAATGGGTTTTGACAGCAAGGCTATCGAGCTCGAATCTGTCGATAACGCGACCCACGGCACAGCGCGGATTACGATGCGCCTCGCCTGGTCGGCGCACCCTTCTGAAATTGCAGAGGACTCGTCCCTCACCGAGGAGGAAAATGAGCAGAGGAGAGCGGAAGTCAAGGCGTACTACGAGTCGCTAGGTGGTGACGACACGACCGTGCAGCCAAGCGTTGGTCGGTCGAAGGAGGAGAAGATGCTGGAGGTTATCCAGCTGAGGCTGCCCGAAATCACGGGGTGGAAGGTCTCGAGAGTGCACCAGGAGCTGCGAGCAACCTTCGCGGACTTTCTGACGAGCTTCTGGTTCGTGGTCCCGGAGAACGAGTTGCCGGAGGCTCTCAAGGAGAAGCACCACCAGGCTAAGATCGTAGAAGCCGAAACGATCTTGCCCGAGGAAGTGCTCGACAGGACCATCGAGCTTGAACACGCGATCAAGCACCAACAGAAGCTGAAGGAGGAGGTCGTCAGGGACACTGCTCTCACCGAAAAGGACATTCAGGCTGTCGACAAGCAGATCGATGCGGTCGCTCGTGACCTCGCCAACATCCAGCGCATCACTGGCTTCGACTCCGCGCACACCAAACGTGACCACGTGGACTTCAACTTGCAGGTAGCTACTCACCCCTCTGCTTTTCTGTGTAACAGGCCTTCCACATGCGTACCGTACAGAGTTCCGCACGTGATTCCAATTGTGATTTTCCGTGCGGAATTCCGTATGTTTTTCCGCACGTGTTTTCGCATGTAATTAAACTGCTCTCCCATGTGTGTAAAGTCGACCACGTACTTTTGTTGGTTGGGGTTTCTGCCCAGACCTTGAACCGGATGTCTGAAGGCTGGGCCCGAGCCAGCAAAGTTGCAGCTGTTCAGGGAGTATCGGATGGTCGCACGAACCATTTGCGGAACACATCCAGAAGCAAAGCAATATACCACTCATTCCACGAAAACGTGTCATAGATTTTGCTTCGCGCGATCCGCCATGTTTAGGCCAATTTTTGAGCAAAATTCGAAAATTTCTTTTGGGATGGAAAGACCTCGGCGTGTATCGGCACCTTTTTGGAACTCGATATAGCCAAAAATCTGACCACTAGATGGCACTTTAGACGTTTTTCGGCCGATTTCCGGGCCCCCAAAAAAACACTATTCAGAGGAATCGAACCAAGTACCCCCAGAACCACAAGTGGGTGCGCTACCCGTTAGACCACGGGCGAAAAAAACGCGGGCGATTTCATTTTCTGTATTTGAACGATCCTTCCGGAAGTTCGCGTGACCCGCCAGGAAATCTGTGGAAGTCTGCCGATACGCCACCACTGCAGCAGTACCGGTACTACTGAGCTCACAAACGCTCGACGCAGCGAGGAACCGAACCAGTGACCATTTTGTTGGTTCGTGCGAGTTGAAGAAAAATATTTTCGGATTTTTGGCACAAATAGCTTAGCCGTCATTGCACTCACCAATGACTCTTTTGGTCGCCGGTTCGAGTCCCGCGGGTGGGTGTTTTTTTTTCTCAAAAGAAATTCGAGCGATCCGCCATGTTGATGCACATTTTCGGGATTTTCCGCCAAAATTTTGGAGAACCGCGTAGTTCTGTCACTGAACCACATCGGCACCCCCGTAGATTTCTGTGGCGAGTCAAATCTGACTTGTTCCTGCATGCCGAGAAAAAAAAAAGTCGATTTTCAGACCCCATTTTTTTGAGACCCACCCTCCATTTATGGGGGGGGGTCGGTCAAAATTTTATCCGACCAGATATTCGGAAAGCCCTGTCCTCGGCGGATTCAATCGTGTCCTCAGAATCTTGAAACCGACCATTTTCACAGATGGAAAAAATCGGCAGAAAGCCAAAAAAAGTCGTTTTTTATGACACTTTTTCGTGGAATGAGTTATACTCGTTTCCGGTAAAGGAGGACACATTTTGCCGAAAAGCAATCATGTGCTTTGCTCCTCTCACCCCCCTTTTAAAACGTCCCCAAAATTTTGGGGGGGGGGGCCCCCCCCCCCCCCCCCTTTTTACCCCTGCAAACCCGTGAATAGGTGCTGCGGGAGTATCTGGCAACCGCTGCTAAACATAGTGCATGCTAATCCATGTGGTTCATGTACTTAAAAGAACTTAATGCTTAACAGTGCTCACGTGGGAGGTGTCTTCGGACAGCACCTCGTGATGTTCGCACAGGGGGTTATGCACTGCAGCGGTTGGGTGAGGTAACTCCATAGGGTTAGCGTCAGTTTCAATTGTGAGGCAAATCCTCACATTTTGGAAAAAAAAAAAAAAAGAAAAAAAAAAAGGAGCCCAGCACAAGCTGCTGTTGTTGACAAAAAAAAATCTGGGGAGGAAACTGGTGTCACATCCTCCAGTCCACCTTATCCGGAAAACCGGAAAACGGAAAAATCCGAAAGAAATATGCGTTTTTTTCGGGAACCCTGGGGGCCAGTCCCGTGGTGTATGGGTCAAACTGGGTCCAACTGCTGGTGGGGCCTAGCTAAAGTCTCATCACCAAGAAAACATACCCAAAAAAAAAATTGCCGCTGCGCGGGGCCAAGAAACTACCCCCCTCTCAAAAGTGTATCCAAAAAAAAAAAATTGCCGCTGCGCGGGGCCTGAGTCAACAACAATAAGCCAAACCCGTTCTTATACAAGACGGGGAGGACGCGATCTGAAACACAGGGTCCTCGGTGAAGCACCCTGTCGCAGTCGGTCGGGGGTCCAACCCACTGCATCACGGTGCAACAGCGAACAGAGGCTTTTCTTCCGCGCAAACTGCGCTTTTTCTGAAGAGCTTCTAACCGAACCCCTGTTTTTACATCTCTTCGAGTCAAAAAGTGCCCAATATAGCTTTCCCACCAGAAAATGGCTATCCCTCACATTATTTTCAGGTTGTACACGATTTTGAGGGTCACGCTAATCCCCTGGGTAACTCACCCAAAAAAAATAATAATCGAAAATCGGGTGGGAGGTTGGTTGATTTTTTTTATTTACACTACCTCGGACTGGGTTGGGCAGGAGTTTGGTGTCAGTAATCTTGGGTTGGGCAGAGGTTTTGGGTGTCTGTAGTGGGAATTATTTCTCCTATTCTGGCTGTGCTACAGAAGAGAGACCTTTCATCAGAACAATCATCAGTAGGCTAGGTGTTTTCTGGAGGAGAACACTGGCTGCAGAAGGTCCTGCCTTAGCCAGGACAGCAGATTCTGAGGCACCATCTACCATACCGTCTCCCAGGGGGCGGTGCCCCCTGGACCCCCCATAAACTATCTACAGGATTTCGAATTTTCGCCAGAGGCCTGTTACCAGGCATCAGTTTCCTCTTACAGGTTCCGAACAAGACAGAATCTGAAGTGCCATGTACCATACCGTCTCCCGGGGGGCTGTGCCCCCCGGACCCCCCCCGCATTAAGACTCACCAGAGAAAATGGGCTTGGTGTCTACTCTGAAGGAGAAAATGGGCTGCATAACGTCCTGGGTTCGCATCACAAAAAAAACAAAGAAGAGTGAAATGGTCGTTACCTGGTCGGGTTTCGCTCGCGACCGTTTCCTGAGCAATCCTTCACTAAATCCGCGGTTAAATAACCTGGCCTCAGTGGTGCAAGCACCACGCGCTCTTCAAACCCAAGAAACATATTCCCCCCTCGTACTATTTAGGCAGTCGTACTATTAGGTAAATAGTACGAGTGTTGTTTTTTAAAAGTTTTAAGTGGTGCCCCCAGCTGCAATGACTTTTAAGTTTTTATTCCGGCTAAGAGCTCACGCTCGTCCCTTCCCCGTTTTCTTTTTGATGCAGGTGAAGGACAGGTATCAGCGTGCAGATCCAGCACAGAGAGCGCGTCCAGGTCCATCATCACTGTTTCGTCACGGTTCGCCACCTCTACTGCATCAGCAATGCGAGAGCTGCTGCGAACAGTGTGTGTTTAGTCCTTCTGAGCCCATAGACAGTTGGGGCATTAGAAAAGCGGAAGATTTCGGCGGAAACCCAGTAAGCTAACCTTTAGTGACTTCAGTGTCACTAAAGAGTAGAGCATTCAGCATCACTTAGCGTGAGACCTCACTCTAAATGACGCCGAGCCCCGATTCTCTCGGTTGTTTATGGTGGTTCAATAGTGGCTAAATAGTACGAGTCATCCCGAAAGTTTACTTTTAGATTTTTCAGGAAATATCTGATGATCTTCACCTATATTTATAAATACACGGTGCACTAGTCAAGGACTTTTTTGACTTTGACTAGTGGTTTTACTAGTCAAAATTTTGACTAGTAAAATGACTAGTGCAACTAGTAAAAATGACTAGTGCACTAGTAAAAATGACTAGTGATTTAGACAAAATCCACCTAACCTGGACCCAAATCCTGGGTGTTTCGAGAGTTTTCGAGGGGTTTCACGGCACTACCGTGATCACCGGTGCCCAGACACCACAAACCACCTGGGCAACCCCAGTTTTCGCGAGAGACAGGCAGAGTTGCGAGGTTTTTGGTTGGTTTCTTGGAAAGTTCCTGAGCTTGTATGGCTTAGCAAACATAGTGCAAACGACAGTGCTATCCCTACGGTGAGGTCAGAGACATGTCGTGACAGGTCTCAGACACTGGATAATGCGGGCTTCCGACCACATTCAAACTCTGGTCCGTAGATTCGGCTTGTCGCTCATGGCGCTCCTATCGCCTTGGCATCGCACCACACAGTGCATTTACAGTAGTTCGTGGGTTCCCTAAAACCCACGAAGAAACGAGAGATGGTCGGCAGGTCTTCTTGCCGAGCTTCCCAACATGAATGTGCAACAGGTGCTGGCTTTGTCCGCCTGCGAACTGTTTGCATGCAAGGCTTTGTGTTGTGCACATTCCACAAATAGTTGCTCACTGCTATGTGCTCCGCTTTCTAGTGTTGGAGGCACTCTCTCATTGCGTGCTTGGAGACTTCCTCTTTCACGCCGCCGCGGAAAACCATGTGGCGCGCGCGTTGTGTGCCAGTCAACACGTCGTGGTGCTTTGTCCGGGCATTTCGAATGCCTGGAAGTCACGTTTCTTTGTCTTTTCGGGACGTGCAGACGACCATTAAGCTTTCGTCGGGTGGGACACCAGCAGGTTCTGGTTTCTACTCGTCGGGTCTACCGCACGGTGAATCGCGTAGCCGGTGTACTTTTTGTGGAAACAGCTTCTTTCGCATCTTCGGTTGTTCACATACGACGATATATAAATCACCGCCTCGGAGTAGCTTGAACTCACAACGCACTGTCTATCGGGCATTGGGAGCTACTAGTAGTATGTGCGGAAGAGCATGAGGCAGGCAAGCTATATAACACTTCTAGTAGGCAACAAATTCCCAGAAACTCCCCGTACTCAGCCGTGGTGCTCGCCTGCCTTCATGGCACTTGCACTTTACAGAACTCAATACTCAGTGGGGGAAGAGTGGGGGTGGGTGGCCCACCAAAAAGGCGACCACAGTCTGCATGTTCAGCCGCAAAACACAAACCGACGAGTAATCGTGACTTATTCCTGCAGAACTGGCTTTGTTGAATGACGCTCGTGGCAGACAACTGACCCCCAGCTTTCGTCTATCGCACAGTAAGGAATCGCGTTGGGAACTGCGTTCGGAAAATCATTGGACCGGAATTTCTTTGGACCAGAATTTCTTTTTGGACTTTTTGGAGGTTCTGAAAGTTTTGGACTTTTCCCTGGGATTTTCACTTTTTGGCGGTATTTTGAAGTCTGACCCAAGCAGCTTTTGCACTCGTTTCGTGTTTCCGTTACACAAATGATGGGACCGGCAGAATGTACGAACATTTCAAAGCTTCCCGAATTCCGGGCCGAAACGCGTCCAAATTGGTTCAGGTTACCTTTAGTTTCTGTTTGTCCTTAAAACCCGTGGTGCACGATCATGACTATGGGCATAGCCTGGGTCGCGTAGACAAGCAGCTCGGGTGAGCATGGCGGGGGCGACTCATGAGATTGCCCCCGTCGCCGACCACGTGCCGGAACACGACGTCCGGGACCGGCTATACTTGATCAACTCCTTGAACGTCAGCAGCCCGCTGTCGTCGGCATCCACCGCGTCAAAAACGCGCGTGTCCGCCACTCGGCGGCCAGGACGTCGCCTTCACTCAGCGACGCTCGCTTCACTGCGAGCTCGCCGAGGTCGAGTCCTTCCGCGGCATGCCGCTGGCCCTGCTCCGTAAGGCCCGGCGATGCCGCGTGCCGACTACGCTCAGCGACTCGCCACCTTGAGTCTGGCTAAAGTAGCACCTTCTCCAAGTTGTAGGGCGCTGTTGACGGACTTGGGCGCGTTGACTGTAGACACCACATGTATCATATCCTATCGTATTCCCGGATTCTAAACTTCCTTGTGGGCGTGAACCCTACTGTAAAATACTTGGACCGGAACCTTTTTGGACTTTTGGCCCAAGTTTTGGGGTTTTGAAAAGTATTTCGACTTCTTCCCGGTCCAACAATATTCCGATTCTGAATCCGAACACGGTAGCAAGCGCAACGGTAGGGTACAGTTGTGCGGTGGGACCCTCTGAAATTTACAAACCAGCCCAGATTTCGGTTCGGAACAGGTGGATTTCTACTAGGACACTAGTCATTTTGACTAGTGCACTAGTCATTTTTACTAGTGTTTTTACTAGTGCACTAGTCATTTTTACTAGTGCACTAGTCATGCTTTTTCACTAGTAAAATGACTAGTCAAAACACCTTTTTCACTTTTACTAGTGCACCGTGTAGTACGAGGGGGGGGGGGGGGGGGGGGGGGTAGGGGGGGGTCAAAAGGTCTTTTTTTGCGTCAAAATGGTGACATTTTCAGCCTGTAGACTTAACGGCAGTTTAAGGCTAAAAACCCATGCAACCCGCCTCAGAAATGCCCGGAAACGTGTTTTTGGGGGAAGTTTCATGGAAAATGGCCCAGGGGGGGGTGTATTAGTTGATGGTTTTAGGGTGGACACCGTTTGGTACCGGCTAGCAGCCTGTGTGTGTGCTTCACTGTTCATACCATGCAAAGATGAGGCTACAATCACGTGCAGGCAGCCACAAATGGAAGCAACAAAAGGGCAAACGACACCCAGGAGGAAGGCAGCTATGAACGTTGCTCGTCTGGATGGTTAACAACGTCCCAAAAGGCTCTCTGAGTCTTGCGCAAGCTGAGGTGTTGTTGACACCGCAGGCAGCAGCTCTTCCCCGAACTTCTGCTGATATTCACAAAGTTCGATGTCTTTCCGAGAAAAACAATGAGATGCTCTCATCCGTAGTGGGATTTTCCAGATCCCAACGTTTTTGTTGAAGGGATGCACGCGACAGTGTCTTTTATTCAAGTTCGCCTTTCGTACACCACCCCGAAAGGGTCGCATTGCACACGCACGGAAGACAATACTGGTCACCGGGGTGTATCTCTGGTACCTAACCCCAACGCACGTTGAGCTTGAACAAAAATAGAAAACTGGACTTGAACGAAAAGGTTCGGCGGTGGATTTATAGGACTGCCACGACATAGCAGCTCAGGGCAGGGTATCTGCAGCTTGCGGTAGCACGCTACACGACACAGGCCACTACGAAAGCTGGCGCTGACGTCAAGGACTCGAGGGGGCGGCACGTTACGAAGCCGTACCTCATTGAGTCGCTTGTCAATGCCTCCTACGAAGCCCCACCATCCCCAACTCTCAGGAAAGTCTTTTGAGTAAAAATACATAGGTTTGGGCAGTGTTGTTTTCCTTCTTCGGTTCATGCTGTCACTATTTTTGGGGTTGTCACCTAAAAAGAAGAACACCGGTACCAAACGGTGTCCACCCTGAGTCCAAAAATTGGGCACTCGTAAAAAGGCCTTTTCGGGGCACTTCAGCAGCCAAAAAGCATGTTTTAGGCATTTCTATACGGTTCTGGGGCGGTTTACCAAATTGTATTGCCTTTTAGGAGCCCCTATGTGGTTCCCAAAAAAATGACCTATTTTGACAGCTTTTGACCCCCCCTAGGGCTATGTAGGATGGAAACGTTGGAAACGTTTCCGTTTCCGTTTCCGTTTCCGTTTCCTTCTTTTTGCCGGTGTATGGAAACGCCGTTTCCTTTCAAAAGAAACGGCTGGTGCGACAGCTGGTGTACTGGCTGTAGGTTCGTCAGTAAGGAAGGCAAACAAGCGACACAGCATCTCAGGAGCAATAAGGAGACAGTGTGGGAAAGAATCTTGAACTTGGGGCAACGAGAGGAATAAAAAGGAAGAAATAAGTAGTAGCAGTTGTCGTCTCATCCCCGCAGATACGGGAGTAAAACGGAGCAGTGTTTGCATTCAAGTGTGGTGGCAGCAGAACACAGCATTCGGATGAGGTGTACCTGTCGCAAAGGTGGAAGAAAAGGAAGAATGGTTGAGTTGCAGCTCTTGACAAAGACAGATGGAAAAGGCGTCCTTATTCTTCGCTTTTTCTCACGAACGGGTGCTTTGTAGGTTCTCCCGACTCCCAATCGCGGTTAGCACTCAAGAGGTGTAGTCAACTATTCCCTGCAGTATCAGCATACTTTCAAGAAAAAAGAAAAAAAGAAAAGAAGAGTACGCAATTCGCCGACGCCTGTAATGAAGACTATGCATACTGGGATGCCGCTTATGATAAGAAGTGTGGTAAAAAGGTGAGCTTGCACTCTAAACAGGTAGAGACGTTGTAGAACGACTTGATACAAAGAAACGAGTAGAAGAAGTGTGGTTGGTTCTGACTCTGTAATGCGGTTGGTTTCGCACAGTGTGTTACAGTAGGTATCGTCGCAACTATGTCGACTACTGTACGTGTGTACGCAAAAAAGGGAAGCAACGTTTGTCAAGAAGAAGAAGAAGAAGATGAAGAAGAAAAAGGAAAACGCAAAAGGCCGCCCTAACTGAGAACGGCCTTTTGAAAGGGAACCAACGTTTGTCAAGAAGAAAACGGAGAGTGTCGGGTGACGAATAATATGCCCCCCATCAAAATCTTACATATAGATTGCGAGTGAGTCGTTTGCGCCTACTCGTCTCCTGGCTCTTCATCGTCCTCTTCGCCTACTTTGATTGCGGAAAAGTGTGACAGCACGGCCTGGGTAGTCGTCCAGTTCCGTGTGTTGTACTTCAAACGGGCGAGTTGGTGTGCCTTCTCGTCCTTCAGTTTGAATCTCTTTTTAGTGAGGACTTCACTGTAGGCGGACCACCCTCGCTCACATGGAGCGACGTTTACAATTTGTCCCAGAAGCTTTACACACACTTTTTGGAGAGCAGGCCAAGCCCCACCAAAAGACGACCACCACCTGTGCGGTGGCCACTTGTCACGGTTCCCATGTTGCATTGAAGTGGACGCCAGCCCTGGCGGAAGGGGAGCCGAAGACCACGACTCCCATTCCTCCAGCGCTGTCAGCGCGACTTCACTGGGTAGAAACCGGTTGAGGATTAACTGCAACCCGGATTTTGCCTTGCTGCAGGATCGCGCTTCCATACGCGTTGCGGGATGCAAAGCAAAGCCCGCGTTGTGGACTGGCCTCACAGCGTAGTCCCATCGTTCCTCTGCATGGTGCACCAAGTCCGCGCGACGTTCCTCCGTGAGCAGAAGATTGAGGTCCAGGGCTTGGAGTTGAGTAACGTATTCTTCCCACCGCATGCGTGCATTACCTATACATACAGGAGCACCGGTGTTCGTTTCTTGTGTTGCCTCAGTGTCAAGCACGCGGAGGAATGACCACGTCGGTTCGGACAAGGTGCACACATTTGCCACGTCTTCCCACAGGTCGTCTCCAATTACGAGAGCGCGGTGGTTATCTGCTGCAGTTTTGGCTGCGGCTGTTTTCTGCGATGCGCGCCAGTTGGAGAACAAGGCGGAGGATACCACTGCTCGAAGTTGCGTTTGCAGTCGCAATAGTCTTTTCAGACAAATATAGGTGGTTCCCATTCTTGTGTCAATGGGGCAAAGCAGGCACACGGGTGTGTGTTCTTTCAGGAGGGTCACGAGCCTCTCTCTTGCTTTCCACCAGCGTACGAATTCAATCGCACGCTTGCAGACTTGGTTGATGTAACTAAACCTTGTCGCGTACGTCTTCTTGTTCCAATCGCATTGATCCTCGAACACGAGGTCTACGGTATGGAGAAGGCAAATGCTGCCGACCGTTTTTGGAAGGAGTTGCTCTACAATCGGCAACGCTTCCCTGCATGCGCCATCAACGCAAACGTGCACGACGGATTCCCTGACATCCTCCTCCAAATTGTTCACGACGTCAGCTATGTAGTTAGCTACGGCACCCATTGTCTTTGACTCGGTGATGACTTTGTTGCTGATGTACCAACTTTCAACAGTGGTGCAAAGCATCGCGTTGAAGATGGGAGCTTTCTTCTGCGACGTCCAGCCATCGTGTGTCAGCGTGAGACCGTTGCCGCCTCGCAGGAACAAAGCTTCCTTGACGCTAGCGTTCATTTGCATACACCATATTTTTTTATTGTCCTTAATCTCGATGCCTGCATTTTGTCAAGAATGCGACTTTACTTTTGATTTTGACTTGTTTCATCTCGACAACTTTGAATGTCGTTTGCACTTCACTGAGTCATTTAAAGTCATATGCTGGGTGGTGAACGCGACATCACGACTATCATGCGTGCTAGTTGTCCGCGTATGGTGAACGCTTCATGACAATTTCAGATCTCATTTGCCTGTGTCTTCATTTTTAGTGCGATGCCCGTGCGCGGGTACGCGCCATCACGACTACTATGGTGCTATTTGCCTGTATGCGGCGAATGCTTCATCACAGCCATTTTGAGTGTTGCCTATAGTGGGTTCATCCCAACTATTTTAAGTATATTTATCGTGTGTGGTGTTCGCTTCATCACGACCTCATTTGCCCGTGGCATCATCCTATGCGTCATGCCTGGCTGCATGGGCTTCAAGAATGCCAGGACTTTAAATGGTCAGCAACGATCCACGGGTGAAAAAAGGAATGTCTCGAAGATAGAAGAAGTGGAAAAAGTAGAGCGGAAGAAGAGCGGAATGAGGGTAGGCTACAAACTGGTGGATACTGCAGTGCCATAGGAGCATTATGGTGACCTGCCAGTGCAGGGAAGTTCCCCTTCTCCCCTCTGCAGGAGCCTTCCGGCGTTTCTTTTAAAAGAAACGGAAACGTTTCCGTTTCCGTTTCCGTTTCCGTTTCCATGTTTTGGAAAATCCAAAAGAAACGGCGTTTCCATCCAACTTAGCCCTAGGGGGGGGGGGGCAAGGAAGATATATAAAATACACTGACTCAGCCTGAATAAAATAAAATCAAATACAATAAAATACAATAAAATACAATAAAATACAAGCACCATGTAACAGTAGCAGTTCTTCAGGTTTGCAGCCTGGCAGCTAAAAGTCTCGCTACATTTTGTTACCGTTTTGTAGATTTCCTTTGCTGCTGTTGGTTTCAGGGCGCCACAGCATTCTACTCATACCAAATCATTGAAAATGCTCAGGAAAGTTAGGCGTCGTTTCTCTGTGTCGTTTCTCTAACCACTCCGTGCTAATTTGAGCTTCAGCCGGCTCCCTCTGCACGCATTCAGCATTTCTGATGTACCGGGGCCCAGCAAGTTTTCCTTGACACCTTGTTATGACTTTTTGCGCTTTGCTTTACCTACAGGACAGTGCTCACAAACAGACAGTGCAAAAAGTACTTTGCGCGAATTTAACATGATTCCTATGTGCTCTGCTGGATGTTCTGCTGGAATGTAAAGACTGGCTAATAATACCGGGTTGTTTTTGGTTTTACCCCTAAAAATGTGAACTTGCACTTTAAAAAAAAGTTTCCCCCATTGAAGTTGCTTAAACTGTGGGGAGACGGTGCTGAACAGCCCATCAAAATTGAACCATACCACGTGTATTTTATTTTTCAAATTTTCGGGCCTGAAAAATACATAAAATACAATAAAATACAGTAAAATAAAATGCAATAAAATACAACATAATAAAATACTCTTCCTTGGAACCGCCGATTCCCCATCACCGCACCAAACCACTAAACCCTGCAACAGCTAGGCTTTGTAGACCGCTTCCGCAAGTTCCGCACGTGAATTAAATTTGGACTCAAAGGCATCGGAAGCCATGTCGAGTAATGATGATTTGGGTAAAAGTCGAACCACAGAAAGGACCTTTGAGTTACGTTGGACCATTCCGCCCTTTTTGTGCTTGGTGGTTTGTCCAGTGCGAGGTGTGAGAGTGCCTGCCTTGGTCCGCCATGAGTAGGAAGCCGACATGTGTCCCGTAAACGGCACACATGCCGGACCCAGAGTTCTCAAAGCGGGTCACAGGCCCACCTGCCCCTGGTTTTCCTCCACCAGGGTCACTGTCGAAGCAGCCGCATCACGTCCTTCCCTAACTGGCTTGGGGAGGCGGCGTCACCCCAACCTGTCATTTTGCTAAGTTCCTTTTGATTGCTGCCCCTCCGGCGGTGACTTGACGGGTGCACCTGAGTTTCGCCGGGTCGCGATACTCTATATCAGATACCCAGCATCTTCAGCCGCGATACGGATTCCCCCTGTTGATCAGGCGGTGGGTCGGTGTCTCCCGTTGCGTCCCGCTATGGAGAGGTGACAGTGACACCACTCACCTGCCCCACCTTTTGTGCGTGGGTGGGCTCGCATACCGCCGGCGGTTGATGAATTCTTCCTCATACAGGAGTCATGCAGTGACATCACTTCGGCATCGAAGAGTCCCCCCGGCACCGGCACGGCCTCTGTCGATTCATCGTCGGAATGCTAAGCGCGTAGCGAACCACTAACCAGGACGGTGTTGGGTACCGGAAGCAAAAGGAATCGGAACACGAAAGTTGAAGAACTGTCTCCCACCAATTCAAAATAACAGGAGGACGAAATTCGACAGATTGCAGCCCTTGTCAAAAAGCTTGACGAGGAACACCGTACTGGCCAGCAGATCCTGCGAAAGAAGACACAGCTGATTGAAGTTCTGGTTGGGGAGCTGGAAGAGAAGAGCGAGCTTGAAGAACAGGTGTACAAGGCCATGAACGACTTGAAGGTGGCAAAGAAGGAGATAGACGACCTCATGGAAGAGACCCGCGCGCTGATGACCGACCACAACAGAAGCGACCGCGCCATTATCAGCCTCGACAACCAACGTGACACCGTTGCTGTCCAGTCTCTCCAGAGCGACAAGGCCTACCTTCAGAGAGAAATCGCAAACCACGTGCAGTCGAAGGGCGAAACAGACAGAATCATTAAAGCGCAGGTCTGTCGATCCCTTCCATCATGGTTGGAGCAATTCCAGCAATTTGCCATCTCACAGTTTACTTTCTAAATCAAACACTAGATGAGGACATCGCTTCATTCTCTCCTCATTTCCTGATAAGAACCCCCGAAAACCTCACACTGCTGCAGCAATTATGCGGGCAATCCGTCCAGCATACGTTCGAAGGGAACCACCAGGCAAAGGGCTTCCGGCGAGAATCTGCATTGTTCGGTAGGAATGTCGTCCCTCATATACATTCCTTGTTTGCACTCATGTATCCTGCAATTTCACCGTAACCTGCAGGCTTTCCGCCTTGGCGTCCTGGACAACCGATTGTCGGTGGTCACAAATGCGTTGAAAGACCTGAAGAGCGACCAGAAGATCCAACGCCGCCTGAAGGACGCGCTTGCACTGACCGACGACGACGGCAGTGACCCAATGAACATTGACACCATCATGAGGCCGAACGAGGTAGTCGACGTCGAGTTGTACGAACTCCTCCACCGTGACCTGGAGGCGATCACGACCAGCATGAAGCTGAAAGACATCATCTTGCTCGAGAAAGAAGCCACCATCGAAGCTACTGAGCTCAAGCTGGAGGAGCTCCAGAGAGAGAAGGAAGATGACGAGGAGTACTACTACTACACTGCCAACAAGGACGTGAAGGTATGCAGATGGTTGCCTCCGCGGGCGTTTCAGTAAGGCGAAACCCATCTTTGGAACCTGATCGGTGCAAATAAGCAGTGGGAGTTTGAGGTACACGTGTCAAAACAGGGGAAGTATCGCTAATGTGGACAAACAAAACCTTGAACCCCGTTCTTGTTTTGAAAAAAGTCTGTATGGTTACCTCAGTCTGCCCAAAGGACGCCAAGGCCATAAAAGGAAATAACCCCCAGAGGACCTCAGCACGGCCACCAAGATACCAACGACCCGGAAGGGCTCGTACATGTTCCACAGAAAGTACAAGCCTGAGCTGGGTGCTCGCCCGTTCTGCTGAGGAGGGTGGGTTTGCACGACTGCAACACGAAGAGCGGTAGACTCTTCGCAGTTCTGCCGAGTGCTTTCGAGTCAGGCAGGTCAAGTCAGATCGGGGATGGAACGTGCGACTGCAGGAGAAATCGAAACATACAGGAAGTCGAGGCTCTCAGACACCAGCACAGAGTGCGCCAGCAGACCCAGCGCCGAGAGCGGGACACCCTCAAGAGAGGCGTTGTGAATGCGAGGGAGGTATGGAAACCTATTTGTTTGTTCAACAGGCTCTCTGCTGGATGGTGATCAAGTGTAGGCCGTCTGCCAAAGGACCAGGCCGTGTTTTGCGTTGCATGCTCGTGGCAACCTCACAGCATTCTGGCGGTGACAGTGTTCTTGCGAGATTCGCCTCCCAGTTCTGCCTACAGTGAGGAAAGACCTGTAGACCGGCTGCCGGCTTGCTGTTGTTCGAATCCAATTCAGCCAAACCGTTCTGCTCCGTACTGGCTACGGGTGTCCTCACCTGATGAACCTCCGTTTTCCAACCTCTGCACACCCGCAGCACGCCGCAAAAGTTCTCAAGCAGAGCGAAGCATAAGCCCCTCAGCAACGTCAGCATCTCCTCATCTCATTGCATCGGAAAGCACAGGACCGGAAGAGGCACTGTGCTCTGTCCGTTACGTTAAAGGTCAAACAAACGTGAGTAATAGTGAAAAAAGAAGAGTTTCCGCGATTCGAGCTGAAGTCCGCCTTTTGAAAGGACACCCACCCTCGTGCATAGATCGACAACTTAAGTCAGATCCCCACGAGGAAACAGCTCAAACAGCAGGGGTCTTCGAACCAAAGAGCAGGTCAGGGGAAACAAGAAGCGTGCGGCGCAGTTCGACCGAAAACAAGCAAGGTGGGAAACTGAGGGGGGAATCTAAATGCGACATGCTGCCTATTTTCCGCGCTTCTATGCTTGTAGCTTGTGCAAGTGGAGAAGCGATACTGTACTTCTGAAACCTCAACCCCGAAAGTGCCCAGGAGCGACAGCACAGGTCAGAAGCTGAGGTGGGGGCACTGGTGAAATAAGTTCTGAGCCTCATCTCAAACCGTCTCCGTTTCTCCTCTTCTATGTTAAAGTTCGCTTTCTCTTCGAAAACTGTCCCCTTCTTCCTTTCCTCGTTTTCTTGGCTTCCTTTTTTCATCCTTTTCTTACGTGTCAAAGTCTAGGGGAAGTGAAAAGTGGAGAAAAGAAGGAGTTGGGCCGCCTCCTCCGAAACCTTAATTCTGATGGGGCTCCCCAACCTCCCTCGCAATGTACACGTGGACCGTGGCGTCTTTTTGTTTCTGTTCTTCTTCTTCTTCACGGTTTCGATTTCCTTTTCATGCTGTCCTTTTCTTTTTCCTCTTCCCATGCAAGTCAAAGCGGCCATAGGTGAATGCTACTACCTCAGCGAGAGTTTACCGAAGTTACTGAGTCAGGAATGCTTCTGTCTGGTTCGTTTTACTTTCAAACGTAAATGTCAGCCTCGCTTCGGACGCAGTCTTCACTCCGGCCTTTCTGTCTTTTCTCGAGTATTTGGATCGTTCTCTTTCTTGTCCACCTTCTTCTTCAATTGTTTCTTGCCTTTCTTCTTTTTCGCCCAGTGTCTCTCACATTGCTTTTCTCCCTGACGGTCTTCCCAAAGGAAAACAAGTTAGTGATCTTGTCGTAACGCGTCTTCTTCTTCTTCTTTGCTTGGTTTCGCCCCCTCCCCTCTCCCGCGCCAGTCTCCGTGTATTCTGCTCTATTCTTTCCTTTTCTTGCCTTGCTTTCTGGTCAGAGACCGAGTGTCCGCACTCTTTTTCGCTCTCGACAGTCCCTCAGTAGACAGCAAAACCTCCGGAATCGGCCTGACAGCACCGAGAGCCAGAATACCACTGTTGCTACATGAAGGGGCGAACAGCGAACTCGAAAAGAGAAGAGCTCCCGGGATAGTTTGCCGTTTCAGTGGCTGGTTTGCGGGACAAGACCAATCTCACAAACGAGTCAACTGAGGTCCACGCAAGCCTCGGCCCCTCTTCCCCTGGCTGAGTATTGTGCCGGAAAGCTTGTCCTCGGACTCTCTGGGCCGTGCACTGCGGAATTCACTTAAAGTCAACGGTGCGTTCGAGCACACACCGGCCCCAGTGCAGCCCTCCAACCCACCTGAAACTCGTCATGGGACGCTTGTGTTTCCCCGTCATGTCCGTTTGTCAGTTTGTTGCTTCCCACTTAGTGCAGCAGAAATGATGGCCAGCCCAAAAGACGACTTCGCTTACGTTGTTGGCACCCGTCGGGTCCACATCTCTGCTTGGCTCTTCGGTTGATCAGCTGCTCCGGGTTCAATCCCATTTGAACTACAGGGGCGTTCGCTTGTCTCTCTAACTTCTTCCCGGCCAGCCCGCTACAAGCGGTACACGAACACACGCATCGGATCTGCCTCTTCGTCTAAACTATCTGCGACCACAGGTCCTCCTCCCCGTCTTCACTGCCATCCTCATCATCGGCATTGATGTTCCGTTCGTAGTGTGCGTACACAGCAGATGGGCCCATTGCAAACTTGATACTATCAATACGGCCAATAACTTTAACGCTAAATATTCAATGAGGCAAATACTACATATTGCGAACAACCCACCCTCCCTCTTCAGCTTCTTGTACGTGTTCTGTCAAACCTCTATTCTTTTCTACTCCCATTCCCCCTTACGAATCCAGCCCATCTTTTGATGGAACAACGCGCTATTCGAACTTACAACACACCCAGCGGATGGTGCCGTGGTGCGCGTGGAGGACTGTACGCCATCCAACCGAGCTTTGAGGTCCGCCGAGCGAAGTGCTTGCAGGTTCTATTTGCAAAGACAGGCATCACCCACCTATTCCAACAAAGATACCCGCACAAGTACACGTACTGCCACTACAGCACACACTAACATACTATACCTTAAAGGAACCTTTACGACAAGGTCACCCGGAGACTATGAAACCCCGGATCCCTAGGCGAACTTGCACTCTAAAGACCACCCTTGCGAACCAAGTGAAACGTGTGCGAATATGACACCCCTTCACTACCCGACTCCCAGCCTCAATGGTCAACCGGAGACTCTAAATCACCGGACCTTCGAACCTCAGAAGACACCAAAGATCACTATCGATGCCTCGATGATAGGCCAGTCGAAATGGACGCTGGACCTTGAACCTGGCAGCTTTCTCAAGTTCCACGAGAGTCTTCAGTGGTGCCACTCGTTACCAGCTGAGTGGCTGCAGAGGACCACAAGATGGCGAACACTCATTTGTACTCCGTTTCTCCTCTTCTTTCACCGCATCGTGAGGAAACTACTTGCGCGTGACCCAGCACTCCACTCTACCCAAAACCCCTTCAATCACTTCAGTGCTCTTTATCTCCTACCTTCTAATGTGACCCCTCTCCGCTTCAGCCCCACCCCTGCATTCCCGTTCCACCTTTTCCCGTGCTGTGCTGTGTCTTTTTCTTTTCTTCCCCCGCCCCTTCCCCCCCCCTTTTTTTTTTACCGTTCTCAAGCTTCCAGAAGAAGAAGGCACGAAAAAAGAAGAAAAAAAGAAGACAGGAACGTTGTTGCACCTCACGCGTCGGCACACCCTTTTCTGCTTCGCTCTGCCGATTATGCTCTGTCGCCGCTGAGGGCACCGAGTCGGTCTGACCAGGGCCGGCTGGCTCAATAGGCAACCAGAGACCCCAAAAATACTGGACCCTTCGCCCCAGACATTGATGAGTGCGCAAGCTTCCCGCGCGGGGGGGAATTGGCCCGCCCACCCAGAGACCGCTCGCTGCAACCGAGGTCCTGCGAATGATTGCGACGTACGTTGTGGGGCCCCGTGTGGGGTTAAAGTCGCGCACGACCAGGGTCACTCAAAAACTGTTCTCCCCAGTCTTCAAGAAAGAGAGAAAACCAGAATAAGGGGGCGAATATGACGATTTCAGCGGTTCGTGCCAAGATGGCGGACATCGTCAAGCGTGCGCCTTGCCTCGCTGCCCGCCAGCGCGGGGACTTCAAGCACTCGTCGCAGGAGCTGATGAAGATGGAGTCTGAGTACGCGGCGAAGAACTACAAGCCGCTGCCGGTGGTGTTCTCGAAGGCGGAGGGCGTCAAGGTGTGGGACCCCGAGGGCAAGGTGTACTTCGACTTTCTGAGCGCGTACTCGGCGACGAACCAAGGCCACAACCACCCGAAGATCGTGCAGGCGCTGAAGGCGCAGCTCGACTCGCTCGCGCTGAGCTCCCGGGCCTACTTCAACGACCTGTTCCCTGACTACGCTAAGTACATCACCGAAGTCAGCGGCTACGAAAGCTTCCTCCCCGCGAACTCGGGCGCGGAGGCGAACGAGGCTGCCATCAAGATGGCCAGGAAGTGGGGGTACCGCAAGAAGGGAATCCCGAAGGACGAAGCCATCATCATCGTCTGCGCTGAGAACTTCCACGGCCGGACGACGACCCTCGTAGGCTTCAGCACGGACCCCGACGCGTACGCGGACTACGGGCCGTTCACCCCCGGGTTCGAGATCATTCCGTTCAACGACGCCGCCGCGCTCGAAAAGGTCCTCAACGAGAAGGGCGACAAGGTCTGCGCGTTCCTCGTGGAGCCGATCCAGGGAGAGGCCGGCGTGTTCGTGCCCGCCGAGGACTACCTGCAGAAGGCTTACTCGCTCTGCAAAAAGCACAACGTCCTCCTC
Source organism: Diplonema papillatum (assembly GCA_030068145.1). Classification (NCBI taxonomy): domain Eukaryota; phylum Euglenozoa; class Diplonemea; order Diplonemida; family Diplonemidae; genus Diplonema; species Diplonema papillatum. Next base: position 106,435 of record JAPJBO010000240.1, read on the forward strand.
ATCTCGGACGAGGTCCAAACCGGATTCGGGCGCACCGGAAAGCTCTTCTGCAGTGACTACGCTGAGGTCAAGCCGGACGCCATTGTAGTCGGCAAGGCGCTGTCCGGCGGTCTCTACCCTGTCTCGGGTGTCCTCGCGGACAAGACAGTGATGGACGTCTTCACCCCGGGAACCCACGGATCAACGTTTGGCGGGTCCCCCATCGCCGCCGCGGTTGGAATCGAGTCGATCACCGTTCTCATTGAGGAAGGCATGATCGAAAACTCGTTCAAGCTCGGCAACATCTGGCGGGAGGAAATGACCGCCTGGGGCACGCCGAAAGGTCTGAAGGTACGAGGAAAGGGCCTCTTGAACGCCATCGAGGTGGACCCGAAGCTCGACAAGGGCAAGTTCGCGTACCGCTGGTGCATCAAGATGGCCCACAACGGACTCCTGGCTAAGCCGACGCACGGCAACATTGTCAGGTGCTGTCTTTCTTCTCTCGTCTTTTTTAGTGAAAGCCTTCGGCCCTTGGCGGCCTACATTTTAACCTTTAATCCCACCTGACTTTCACGAACGGAAATACGGTACGTATGATCGCCACTTCAAGACTGAGACCGCGGGTTGGCTGAAACAACCCACAGGAAACCCGGGCTTCCGCGCGGGGGTTTTACTAAAACCAGGCCAGTCTTAGAAGCGACCTGCTAACGAGCAACGATTCTCGTGAAAACATGACGGGCTTCTGGCCGTGCAGATTTCTCGCACCGGCGGTTTTGAGTGAGAATGGCCCCTGCATGTCGCACCAACATAGTATTATGCATTGCATCTGCAGCAAGAGGCCATTTCCGCGAAGTCGGGAGCCAGGAAAACCTGTGGACCAGCATGCCAAAACGAGCAGCTGGCTATCTCACCCAACGAATTCAACCTGCAACACAGATTCTCTCCGCCTTTGACCATCACGAAGGATGAGCTCATGCAGTGCATGGAGATCCTCAAGAAGTCCCACGACGAGGCCATGGCCGAGATCCAGTAGAGATGCCGCCTGCCGGTAACTAGTAGTCGCAGGCATTCGCTATCCCTCACCCGCCTGGCGGCTCGATCATCCACCCTTTTTCCTTTTCTTACGTACCGAACAAACCACTTTCTGGGTCGCGCGTTTGTACATGATATATTCAAGGCAGGTGACACCGATGCGGAGAAAAGACGAACCACAATCGTTGTGTTTAGTAGGTCTCCTTCGGGCCTTCTGGCTGCTTGCCTGGAACACGCTCTCAGCGACCAGGACTGAGACTCTCACACGCGGGCTGCATGTTTCCACAAAGATGTTGCGCTGCAACTGAGAAAAACTGTCGTTCCATGTTATTTCCAGAATGCAGAAGCCGTAGTTCAGGAAGGCCAGCCGACCCCATTCAAAAGAGCTCGGTCTTTGAAGTTCGTTGTCGTCGCCACACCGGTCGATCAGCTGTTGCGGATCTGCCGGGGCCAAGACTCATTTTTGCCGGCGCCCCCGAGGATCTCCTTGCACCGGTACCGGCTTCTTTTTTCTTTTTTCGTTCCGTTGGAAATTCCATCGCCTGACCGCCAGGAGATCAGTGACGACATGCCGACCTCCCCCGCATCTTCCGAAAACTACTTAGCACCATGTGCGCAGAACAGCCAACTGTACGTGGAGCCCGCGGGCGAACCAGGGAACAGGTGTTAGCTGAATGTCACGCGACATACGCGAGCCCCCCGCCCCCCTTAGACTAAAAGAAACAGTGGTCGGACTACTGGCAAAATCCGGGGCGTGACATCAGTTCGTACCCTGCCTGTTCCGTGGCTCGTTTGCACACTGTTGGCCGACTGCATGATGCCGTTGCCCCCTGCACCGGGCATGCGTGAGGAACCGCAGTCGGTCGACTTCTTCTGTTTTGCCGGAGCGCAGTATTTTTCCGCTTCCTCCACCTAATACGTTCTTGCCTTCTCGTTTCTATTTGCCCCCTCCCTCCCCCTTTGTGTTTTCTTGTGTTCTATTTCTTGCTTCCGGGTTCTCCTGTGACACACAAACAGGCGTGCACGGAAGCTTACACTTGCAGTGCGGAAGTCCTGATCAGATCACGTTCCCCGAAAACCTTCCCAGGGTTGTTTTCTTGACTCCTGCTCTACTTCGAGGTGCAGGGTTCCAGAGCGAAGCGCATTCAAGGATTTTCTTTTTCTCCTCGGAACTTTAATCAGTTGGATGTGCCTGAACCCACTTTTCTCCCTCTCCCCTTCCCCCAAGCGCTTCCTTCATTTTTGACACGTAGTTGTAAAAATAATAACCGTAGGAATCTTGACCTGAACATGCTCGTTGCGATCCTGGGCACAGGCTGGCGAGGTGCGGGACTGCTGTATTGGGTGAACACAGTCGACTGGAATTCAAAGATTCTGTGACGATAGCCTGCACCGGCGTTTCTCGAGCGACACGCTCTCTTCAGGGGCTTGCAAAGGAAACACGTTTTCACCCGCCCCCGCGATTTCTTCCTCTTCGAACCCTTGGGTGGGGGGAGGTAGTGGGTCCTTCATCTCGTTCATCCCGTGTGGCCGGAGCACGAAGACTCTTTCGCGAGTGGTGCTTTTTGTTTCTTCCAGCAGGATTCGGCACACAAGAGGGAAAGGGTATGCGAGAGGAAGTGTATCGGTGCTGTACAGGTCCAGGCCAAGCCGGGGAGAGAAAGTGCTGACAGACAAGAGAGCGGCAACGCATGCAGGAGTCCGATGCGCACACCTTCCCTCTTCATCCATTTCGTTTTTTTTACATAAGCGCCAGCATTGAAAGGAAATGCTCGACGATGCTGCCCGACAAAGAACAAAAGGGATCCCAAGTGCTGTAACTACCGAACCACGTGTTGAACGGACGTGAGGTCATGCGGGTCTACCCCTACACGACAAATCACACAAACACAACAGGTCAAAGTCCTGAGTGAGAAAGCAACACACGGTGGTGTAAGCGAAGAACAAAACAAGCTGCGGAAACAACAACAACGACCGCTCTCATTGAAAAGAGTTAGAATGTGTGGGGATCCAGCCACCTGCACCGTATGGTTAGCACTACGCCCCAAGTCTTGCGTCCGCCACGCGTTGCCCCATACCAAAGCGCGGAAAACGCGACCTTCCGGACCTTTCCGGGTTCCACCTTATCACCCGCACTGTCAACTCTGAGGTAGACCCGTCAACCACCACACCTCGACAGCGACGCGTCCACGAATAGAGTCCCCCCCAAACACCCCCTAAACGCGTTAGGGGACTTCACAAGGTTCCACAACGGAGTGACACATCACCCGAAACGAGCAGCACCCTCCACTCTTCTCAACCCTCTCAACCCCCTCCTTACCTAAGCCTCTACGGTCAACCGGAGGCTTTAAAATACCGACCTTCTAATCCACAAATAATGCTAGAGTTGCTGTTGGATCGCCTGCGACAGGCTTGATACCCCGTGTTTTACCAATCGCTGCGCTCCACGGGGTTTGAGTTGAATTGCCCACCGCAGCAGCGGCTCACTCGATAGAAACGCACTCGATTCTCGTGAACCTGACACTAGCTTCCAACTCTTGCAACCATCACGAGTTTCATCACGGCTGAAGGTCGTCGAAGATGGCCCTTTCGATGTCGCGTAACGAAAGACTGGATGCCTCATTGGCACGGGAAAAGGTTCATAGGGCAGCAGCTCTTGCGGGCTTCCACCAACGTGAAGTCGTGTGCTGCCACTTGATTGATCTGTTTCATATACACACCGCCGCTACCTCACACCGTCGTACCAACCTACCCTTTCTCCCCCCATAGGAATCAGGCGTGCAATAACGCTGAAAAGCACGAGAACACCGCCCATCGAGGCGGATGCCGGCTGAGCCCGATCCTTGCTCGCCAACCGAACTTGCTCAACCGAAGACCGAAGACTTTTTGCTAGCAGAGTCACCGTCTGGCGACCCCTGCGATGAATCTGCCAACGCCGTTGCGCCAGGGGGGCTCGGTAGCACCGAGGTAATCAACGAACTATGCCGCCTCCCCGTGAATGTCCAGGAGGTATGACCTCTCACTTTCATTCTCCGAATCGCTCCGAATCGCAGTGAATGCGGCCACACTGCGTCCGAAATAGTTAAGAGGCACCAACCCTGCCCCCCCCCCCGAGCTTTGGCATGTGCCATAGCGAAAACACGTTCTCTTCAGCCTTTTTCTTGGTGTGTTCGTTGCATCCACAACCGTCTTGGCCTGTCTGATTGACGTGTTCATATCAGATGGTCTCAGATCAGCCCGACACGGGGCCATCACAGGGCTATTGATATGTCGTCCCTTGACTGTCCGAGACAGCAGCGGCCAGAAAAAGGCAGTGACGAGCAACCGGTGGCAACCGAGGATGCAGGCTACATCTTCCTGCCAGCCAGCAACTTCGTGCAGAGCCTCGCGAACAAATCCAGGAACCATTGCTGGTCAAGCAGAATCCCCTTCCCTTCACAGCTGACAAAGCAGCACATTCCATCCAGAAGCCTTGCTGGCTCCCCGCTGTTAAAGCCAGCCTACTCTTTCCTCCATCTTGCCGAAATCTCACACGGGATAAGCTTTAACTTGCAGATCATCATACCTTCGTGATGACACCGTTTCAAATAGACTGGCATTTATCAGGCTCTGGCACGCAGCCTCGTTAAGCTTTGCCGGACCCCACACTGATTCTGGCCAAGTGGGGCGTGCCGATTTACGATGCACACCCGTGATTTCCCGTCATCGATTGTCTTCCAGATTTTTTCCTGAGCAAAGGTGTGTGACCGTCCACACCCCGCCCGAAACAACGCAGGTCAAACGGCTGGCTGTGCAGCGGCCCGCGAGTCTGAACCTGGCCAATGAAAACGGCTTGACCGCGATGCACTTCGCCGCGAAGAACATCGAGTCCAAATGGACGCAGTCAGAGATCGTGCAGCACTTTCTCAAGCGGGAGACCTGCCTCTACCTCCCCGACGCAGGGCGGGACACGCCGTTCACGGCGGTGCAGCGCAAGGCCGCGTACGTGAAGGACGGCACCTTCCACACAGTGTGCGACGCCATCAAGAGGTACCAGACGTGGGGCGAGGGCCGGCTCGCATACGTCAGCGGCGACGCCGGCTGCAAGCTCGAGAACGGCGGGCAGCACACGTTCAGCACCGCGTTCAGAGTCGTGCAGAAGCCGGGCACCGACGGCGGCGCCCCTCCGCCGGACGGAGACGTCGACGTTGACGCCGGCGGCGAAGTGCGCCTGAGCGGGAAGGGCGAAGGCTGCCCGCTGGTGTACGCGGCGACCCGAAAGGGCCTGAAGCTGCTCGCAGTGCCCCCGGGCGCCGGGCCGGCGGTGCAGGTGGCCGGGTTTCCGGCGCTGGACCCGGCGCGGTTTCGGGTCGCGCCGGACCGGCCGCGCGGGAAGAACATCGTGGCCCAGGAGCTGCTGTTCGCGTCGACCGGCGCCCTCTACCGCTTCCACCTCTCGTCGCCGCGACTCGACCGGCATCCCCACCTCGCGCAGACCGCGCAGTATCCGTCGCCGCTCCGGACGTACCCGGACCCGACCGTCCGCGCCGCGTTCCAAAACACGGACCTCTCCTCCATCGTCAACCCCCCGCCCGTCCAGACCACGCGCCTCCCGACCCTGTCGAACCCGCGGCACTCGTCGTTGAAGCCGCACTTCAAATCCGCCCTGGGGAACCCGAAATTCGGGTTCCTCCTGCAGTCTTCCAAGAACGACCTCATCGCCGCTGGGACCGCTGGGACCGCTGGGACCGCTGGGACCGCCGGGGCCACGCGCAGCCTGGTGCCAAGGCCGGGGGCTCGGGAGAGCGTTGAGGGGTGGCCTGCGGGGGAGCAGAGCGGGACGGCGGAGCCGCGGGCGGCGAGGGACGAGGGGCGGAAGGAGTGCATCGGGTTCGAAGTGGTGCTGCCGCCGAACCCGGCGTTCGAGGCGCTGCCGTCGGCGGAGGGCGACTGCTGCTTCGACCTGCACAACTGCCACCGGCGGCCGAGCCTCGCCGTGCTGCAGGCCGTCCGGTCGTCGATGGACTACAGAGGCGCCGCGCACCTCCGCGACCGGTTCGAATTCAAGGTGACCTCCCTGCTGGGCTCCCGCTGCTTCTACAGCAGCGGCGGGCTCCTGGCCGACCCGGCGTGGGTGTCCAAGCACTGCCACGTGTCCCGCCGGTCCATCGACGGCCTCCCCGTCGCCGTCAAACAGGTCGGAAACGGCGACTACGTGTGCCTCTCCCGCACGGAAGGCCCGGACCGCGTCGTCGTGTTTTCCCCGCTGCTCGGGAACGTGTTTTACCCGTTGGCGTTGGCGTCGCCCCGCGCGTTCCCTGTCGGTGTCGCGTGCAGCAATGTGCGGGACGTCTCGGACTGGAGCAGGGAAACGACGCCGTACGTAGCCGTGTGCACGACTGAGTCGGTCGAGCTGCATTTGCTGCACCTGACGAAGACTCGCTGGACTGAGCTCGACGCGCAGGACGGCCCGGTCAAACAGGCTTCGAAGCTTTGCTTCAACATCCACAACAGCTCGTCGGGTGGCCGCTACACCGTGGCGCTCCCTGCCAATGGAGACAACGCGGTGATCCTCCGCGGGGGGGGCAGCTGGTGCGACGTCTGCTTCTGCGATCGGCAGCACAAGCGGTGCTTGCACATTTGCAAACTCGACCACGTGTGCCTTCTTCGTTCATTTGTTGTCAACGCCGGCAGTCTGCTGCCTGGAACAACGTAGCACCCGCTGCGAACACAGGGGTTCCCCGTTGTGTTAGATACCAACCCCATGATAATATTTGCGTTGTGCAACAGATCTGCGGTGTCGTGGAAGGTTTTACGCCTGCAAGAGCTACCGGTAGGAGCCGAGGACACGCAGCCGTCGAAGGTGTCATGAAAGATCAAAGGGAAGCACAGAAGAAGTCGACGTAGGAAACCTCGTGTGGGACAACCACAACCCGAACAACCAAGGCCTTCTATTTGTACGTTAACGAATTCCCCCCCCCTCACTCCGTGTCACATCGAGGCTTAAACAAAAAACATGAGACAGCACACCGCAAAAGCTTTTCTCGCACCTTGTTTGATGCAGCCTGACACACCATTTCAATCCTTTCTCGCAGGCTCGGGATATTGGCGAGATCACGTCGCAGACGCTCACAGCAACCGTTTCAGACGACGGGAAATGGCTTCTGAAACACAACAACGACCACCACGTTGGCGTTGTCTACCCGTGGCAGCACTTCGAGGCACTCATGGACTGCCCAGGGTACGCTTTCCTCATGCAAGTCTCAGAGTATACGGATTAACAGTGGGTCTGCAGACGGCTCATTAAATCGGTGGCAATCTACGCGGGGAAGGTGCCTTTTGGGCCCAGTTGGATAACAATGGTACCTCCATTGCTAATACATGTCCGAAGAATCCAACTCGATTCAACTCCGTGGTCTTAAAACCGCGGGGTCGAGGTGGATACAATTGACCGAGATACTCTTCCATGTTGCTTTCGTTCGCTGTTGTTGTGTCGGAGACGCCCCCTGCCTCAAAAAGTGCCGCGGCGATTGTGGAATCCGCTAGTCCCCCATGAGAGATCCTCAGCCCGCTTCGCAACCGGCCCGCGTACCCACCGGCTTCTTAATACACGAAATACCGGTCCGTATTGGGGGAAAGCATCAGCAGAAAAAGAAGTCAACCTCAGCAACCTTAACCTCAGCACGTGCCTGTCGATGGTAGACTAGTCCACGTTTCAAAGAGACGATAGCACAAGCACAACCTGAAGAGTTTCGATGCTGAGAAACAATACAGCCGCTGGCCAATGAGCCATCTCTGTCACCCATTCCACGAAAAAGTGTCACAGATTTCGGCTTTTTTCGGATTTCTGCCGAAAATTTCCATCTGCAGGTCCGAAAATGGTCGGTTTCGAGATTTTGAGGACACGTTTGAATCCGTTGAGGACAGGGCTTTCCGAATATTTGGTCGGATAAAAATTTTGACCGACCCCCCCCCCGGAAATGGAGGTCGGCACCCGAAAAAATGGGGTCCTGGAGATCGGTTTTTTTTCTCTCTGCATCCAGGAGGGGGTCAGATTTTGATCGCTGGGCTAGCTGGCAGCTTGCCCATAATCGCGCATCCCAGAACTACTCGAAAACCAAAAGATTTCCCAAAAAGACCTCGAAAATAATTTCCAGACGGCTGCTTTTCACACCGAAAAATCGCAAAAAAAAAAATCGGACCGGGGGAATCGAACCATGGCCTACAGGGGCCCAGGAGGGTGCGGTAACCGTTAGGCTATGTTGCCAAACCTCGGGCCAAAATTCGCTTTTAGCGCCTGCTCAGTTGGAATTCTTATCGGAAAGTGCGAGATCGTCATTTACTCGTTTCCAGTGTCCCAGGACGGTATTTCTGCTCTCTCAGAGCTTATTTCGCCCGGTTTGCGAAGAACTCAAAACGAGTCCAAAAATTCTCACTCGGTAGTGAACAAAAAAAAATTCCGCCGTTTTTTTAGCCCATGGTCCAGAGGTTACCACACCCACACAGGGGTTTGTGGGTCGGTGGTTCGATTCCCGCCGGAAATCGTTTTTTTGGGTTTTTGAAACAACCCCAAAACCGACCTTTTGTCCATCTGCACGCCAGATTTTGGTCGCCACGCGAGCTGATTGCTTGCCCATAATCGCCAGGGATAGCTCTTTCCATCCCAAAAAAAATTTCCCAAAAATTCCAAAATTTTGACCCAAAACGGGCTGCTTTTCAGACGGAAAATCTGTGACACTTTTTCGTGGAATGGGTGCTGTACAACGAGTGGCCGACCACCGGAGATGATTTAATGCTAGCTTTAAACATGCATGAGAAGCAGTGCTCTGTCAGCAAATTAAGTTTCCCCCCCCGCTGCAGGAAGCGTGTGAACATGACTTTTGCGCCGTTGTCCGTGGCACCCCTCGACCCAGAGAAGTTCGCGATCAAAGCAGCTCAAGGGAACATCAGCCTCGTGTTCACTGACGTGCAGAGCTCGACCGAGCTTTGGGAGCGTGAGCCGATCGCGATGCAGGAGGCGCTGGAACTGCACAACAAGCTCCTGCGGCGCATTTTGCTGCGATTTTCGGGCTTCGAGGTGAAGACGGAAGGCGACGCGTTCATGGTCTCCTTCGAACATGCCATCGACGCCCTGAACTGGTGCCTGGTGACGCAGATCCTGCTCATGATGCTGCGGTGGCCGGAAGAAATCCTCGGTATCTTCCCAGCTGTCAGGACTGACGGCGACGTATCGAAGCCCGGACAAGACGATGAAGAAGACGACCTCCGCGACACGACTATGGCTTTCGGGGTATGTCAGTGTACAGACCAGTGATCCTTTTTATTTTTAACGGTCTGGACAGTCGGGATTGCCTGGGGGCGGGTCTCCATGAAGAAGAGAAAAGTAAAGCAAGACCTGCCCTGCGCCTGCTGTCTCCGGCTGCTTCGGCAGATGACACATACTACTACGGTCCCTCGGGGAACTATTGCGTGATCATGCGGCTTGCACGATGTGTGCTTGCTCTGTTTCATGCGGCTTGCACGATGCGTGCTTGACCTGTAGAAACAGGGCAAGCACACATCGCGCAAGCCGCATGAAACAGAGCAAGCACACATTGTGCAAGCCGCATGATCACGCAATAGTTCCCCGAGAGACCGTAGTAGTATGTGTCATCTGCCGAAGCAGCCGGAGACAGCAGGCGCAGGGCGGAGGTCGCGGATGTTGTCCGGGAAACCTAATAATACTGGACTTCTTGAGCGTGTGTCCCGCCTTGCGCTGCTCCTTCGCAGCGAAAAGAGTTCCTCAAGAAGTCCAGTATTATTAGGTTTCCCGGACAACATCCACGACCTACGCCCTGCGCCCCAGCCACCTACAAAATCTCACTGCTGCGATGGAAGCACACGAAGATCATCATTGGCAGTCGGTTCGTTTCTACTTATCCTTTACGCAGCGGCACAGAGACGGGAGCCAATCGCACCACGAGACCCACACAATCCTATGTATTTTACGACTGTATACCACTTTCGTGACCCCGAGTCTCAAGAGGCCGTGGATTTTTCATCATCAGGAAACTGTGTAGGACAACCGGCTTTCGTTTTCACCGAGAAAGGCAGACGCCGGAACAGAAGGCCAGCCTACCAACACAGAGCTCCGAGATCCCGCTGGTGGACGACCGCTGCAATAGCTTCGTGTGGCGCGGGCTTCGGATACGCATGGGGATCCACTTCTGCCGCCCGCTGTGCAAGATCGATCCGGGAACGAAGCGCATGGACTACTTCGGCCCGCCCGTGAACCTGGCAGCGCGCGTTTCGGGCTACGGGAAGGGCGGCCAGATCGTGGTCTCGCAGGACACGTACCGGCACCTCAAGGGCGGGCTGAGCGGCGCGCGGCGGCAGCAGATATGCGAGGTGGCCGTCTCGGATCTGGGGAGGATCCGCCTCAAGGGCATCCGGGAGGAGAAGAACCTGTACGAAGTGCTGCCCGCCTTCATGCGGAAGCGGAGCGAGGAGTTTCGCGAAGCGTTGGCCAAGCAGAACACCGCGTCGCCGTTCGTCGAGTCCGCGCCGCAGAAGCCGAAGCTGAGACGGGCCAGCCAGGGCCGGAAGAATTCAAAGACCGGCAACGCGCCGCCGAAGCTCGCGCCCTCCGCGCAAGGTTACCTAGCCACGTGCAGAGGGTGCACCGCGGCGTTCCCCCTGGAAACCTCGCGGTTCTGCCACCTTTGCGGCCTGCGCCGGGGCGTCGACCTGGACGCGGTCGGCCGGCCGGTGCCCCAAGCGGAGTCTCCCCGCAAGAGCCCCAAGGACGGATCTCCCCAGCGAGACAAATTCGGAACGCCGGGGAGTATGAAGGGCAAAACGATTTGGTCGTCAGCGAACAGAGACCAGCAGCATCGCACCTCTGAATCGTGAGCGACCTGAATGCTGTCGGCCGGTCCTCTCCCCGCAAGAGCCAAGGGCGGCACTTCCCAACGAGACTAATTCGGAACGCCGGGGAGATGGTAACCCAACTTTGTCGTAGTGTTCAGCCAGCATCACTTTACGGTTGTCAGGTTAAGCGCCCCCGCAGTTAATACGGTCAGGGATGTGCGCGCCATCCATGTCCATGGGTGCTCGGGCGTATCCCGCAGGAGCATGCAGAAGAGGTAAATGTGTAGACTTACAGCATACCGGATGGTCACCAGGAATATTCTAGGAGCCGCAGTGAGAACGAAAAAGTCGAAACGCAAAAACTGGCTCGACATCGATTCCATTCTACCGAGGTGGCAGGCACTTCTTAGTCCGTAACCAGGTCATCGGATTGTTATTGCGAGACATCCACAGACCTCACCGCCACGTCTCGTTCTCTCCCCCAGGTACTGGCATCGCGTTGGCGACTTCATTTCTTCAGTTTCCACTGAGGTGAGTGCTGTCGCCTCCCGTTTCTGCCGGCAAGCCCTCTGACGTCTGTTCTCAATCCGCTTTGGTACCTGTATGTAGCAGCTTGAACAAAGGCGGCTGAAAAAGCAGCACTGCCGAAAGACGCTGTACGAGCAGCAGCTAGGAGCGGAGGAAGCAGCCTCCATTGTATCTCGTATTCCTTATCAGCGCGGGGTAGAGGTGACAAATACCTGCAGATGGTGCTCTGACTACGTGTGTTGCAGTCTCGCCCCGTACCGAAACTGGGTACGTGCCAATGCGGGTAGCCTTATTTTAGCCCTCTTTCTCTCTGTCTCTGTGGCTCAGGGTAGTAACAAGTTCTCAACAATCTCGACTACCACGCCAGAATTCCTCACCTGAAACTGAAACAGGATACAATCACCAATCCTCTCTCAAGGTGGTAGCGGATTCTGCTAATCAGGGGGCGGGCTGAAACCGCATGAGAGACGTGCAGCAGCGGCTCTGGCTGCTCGAAGCGACGCCGGACTCAGTCGAAGAGCTGGGAACGTGCCCGAGAGATGACGACCGGACCGAGCTGGCCATCGAAGTCCACGACCGGGGGGTCCTGCAGCGGAAGAGCCGCGGCGGCAGCGCTCGGGCAACCGGTGCGACCTCCTGGTCGAGCTCGCGACCACTGCCACATCGTCGGGCCCCTTCCCGCAACTATTCGGGCTGCCTTTCTTCAAACCCTCTTTCTCTGTCTTAGTGTCTCAACAGTCTTGCGGCTACAATGCCAGAATTCCTCACCTGAAACTGAAACAGGATACAATTTGTCATCATACAAACACCAACAAAAAGGGTCCTCTCTCTCAAGGTGGTAGCGGATTCTGCTAATCAGGGGGCGGGCTTGAAAACCGCATGAGAGACGTGCAGCAGCGGCTCCGGCTGCTCGAGGCGACGCCGGACTCAGTCGAAGAGCTGGGAACGTGCCCGAGAGATGACGACCGGACCGTGCTGGTCGTCGAAGTCCACGACCGGGGGGTCGAGGCGCCGGTGTTCGAGACCGAGCAGCTCGCTGAGAGCCTGCAGCGGAAGAGCCGCGGCGGCAGCGAAGCGAAGAGGGGCCAGCGCTCGGGCAACCGGCGCGACCTCCTGATCGAGCTCGCGACCACCTGGCGGGTCTGCTACATCGTCGGTCCCCCCGGCCCCGGCGCCCCGCCGGACGCGGCGCGGCGGGTGCTGATCGACAGCTGCCGGTTCAAGATCGTGCGCACGAGCACGCCCGCAGACCTGCTCCTCGCATTCAACCGAATCCTCCCCGCCATACCCGCGGGGCCCTCTTTCCAGCCTGTAGCCGACGGCACCCGGAAACCAGCTGCGCCCGGGGGGGCGGCGCAGGAGTACGAGCCAGTCGTCCTCCACATCCCGCGGCTGTGCGCCGCCTTCGCCTGCATCAGCCAAGGCGCCGTGCAGGCCGGCGGCTGGGCCGCGAAGAAGAACCCCGTCAAGCCGCACCCCTCCCTGGTCACGTCCAGCGAGGCAGACCTCGCCGCTTGGGCGGATCGCGTGCGCGCCGAAACGAGGAACGAGCCGTTTTTAACGGTCGTCCACCACAGCATCGACGCGTCCGCCGGTGAATGTCCCGGGGCCTTCGGCCTGCGGGAGCTGGCGCCGCTGTCGTCGCGGTACCACGGGATCGGCGCGAAGGACTCGACCGCGAGCCCCGTGGGCGTCCTCCTCGCGCCGGCGGGCGGCGACTTGCCGGGGAAGGACACCGTTGAAGTGTACCTGCGGCACCTCGTCAAGCGGGACCTCCTCAGGGACCTCACGGCCACCCTGCCGCGGTGGTCTCCCAAAAGCGCTCCCGCCGAAGAGGGCGAGCTGCTCCTCGGGCTGAGGGCCGCACAGGACAGCATCGTCGCGTACTGGGACGGCGTCGGCCCGCCGACGGGCCTCCACGACGACCCCCCCTGGGACATGTTCGTCCCGGGGACCGTGGCCCCGGCGGAGCTGCCGCCTTGCGCCGCGCCGCCGGCCGTGGTAACGCGCGGCATCGTCGCGTTCGTGCGGGAGTCGGCGAGGCTGATGATGTACACGCTGGTCGCTCGCGGGGCGGACGCCGTGCTCGATCCGGGGAGGTTGGAGGTGCACTTTCGGTGTTCAGACACCGACAGGCCTCCTTCCGTCGTGCCGGGAGACACTTTGACGGTTGCAGGTGTCCCAGGCAGATCTGGGCGGGGCCGGTGCTTTCTGTTGGCCAAGACGCTCCTTCGACAGTCGGACGAGTCGCCGAATTTGTTGTACGGTGGGGACTGCGTAGCGCCCGCGTTGCTGCCGTGGCAACGAACGACCACCTCTCCCACTGGTGAGCGAACCGAAAGGCCGACTGCCGGGCCTGGAGGGGACCCAACCCAGGCATCTGCTGATTGTGCAACCAACTCCAACCAGGCGGCGACGCACACAGATCCGACTCCTCCAGCACCCACCATTCAAGCAGATTCTACCCAGTTGCCCCATCCCGACGCAACTCAGGCGCGTTCTGGTCACGCATCGTCATTGACCCAATCAGCAACACCTGCTGCCACCACACGGTCGCAACTGGCATCCTCCGCGCATTCTGTCCAGCCACCAGCCGCGGAGGATCCTGCCACAGCAATTCGTGAAGCAAAGGCATCTCAGCCCAGCCGCCACGTCGCGTTCTACAAGCCTGCCGGCATCTGCGCGGCAGCCCACTCGGTCATGGTCGCGTCGGACTACCCGACGGCTGTGAGCACAGTAGGCACCCTCGCCAGCGGCCCCGGGAACGACGCGAAAGCGCGCGCAGTGTTCTCCCTCGACAAGCCCTGGAGCGGCGTCTGCCTCGCGTCGATCGCCCCCGGAACCGGCCCGTCCGCGGAGCTCGTGGCGCCGGAGGTGTCGGCGGTGCTGGCGGTCGCGCTCTGCTCGTGCGAGTTGATGGCCGACGGCGTGCTCGCGAGGCTGCAGGGTGCGGCGAAGGCTGAGGGGGAGGACGAGTCGATCTCGGCCGAAATCAGCGCCGTGTTCGAAGGCGGGAAGTTCTGCCTGGTCGCCTTCGGGTTCCGCTGGGCACCTGACGAGAAGCTGAAGGGCACGTCGGAGGAGACGTTCTTCCCCCGCGCGCTCGCGAAAACAGTCGCGAAGGCGTACGGAATCGTCGACGGGACAGACTCCGGAGGCCACTCGAGCCACCGCACGTTCACACGGGGTTACGGCGTCCGGAGGTTGATGCTGCACGTCCACGAAGTCCGCCTGTCTGACGGGACGTGGGCGACCTGCCCGGTTCCTTTCGAGTTCGCGCGCGTCGTTCGCGCGCTGTCGGGCCCGCGGATGGTGCGGACGGACCGCAAACCGGAGGCTTTCGACCCTTTCTCCAACCCGGCCCGCCGGGCGGAACCTGTCGTCCGCCCGTGCCTGGACCCGCCGTCCTTCGCGGAGCTGACCGCCGAGACCCTCGGCGCCTTCGCGCACACCCTCGCCGCCTTCGGTGGCTGCTTGCCGGTGGACCACGACTGGCTGCTCCACCCCACCCTCCGCGACCGACTCGCACGGTACGAGCACTGCTTGGCTGAAGCCCTCCCCCCGCCTGAAAAAAGAACGGAGGCAGGGCACACTGCCAGGCCGGCGGGAGCCGCAGAAAAAAATTCTGGTTGCCCTCCCTCGTCCCCCGGGGCCAGCACCGACAACAACGACGCCCCGCCTGACGCAGTGCGGGCCCTGCCGCCGGGTGCTCCGTCCGCTGTGGCGGCCGCGGCTGCCGGGGGCGCGCCGCCGTCGGGCGCCGAGCTGCTCAGCTTGCTCTTCTCGGCTGTGCCGGCCCGGTTCGCGGTGGCCGGCCCGCCGTCCATCGGGCAGGGGGCGGCGGGCGCCGGGAAGTGGGTGCACCTCCGCAACGAGACCGACCCGGGGCTCGCCGACGCGTTCCGGACCCGGGCCGTCTTGCACGCGGGGCGGACGCTGCGCCAGGCGGGGGCCGCCGCAAACGGTCTTCCCGTCCCCGAGTCCCAAAAACTGGAACCGATCGCCGCCTCCCAACCGGCAAAGACCGCCGTAGGCTCTCTGCCCGTCCCCGAGTCCCAAAAACCGGAACCGATCGCCGCCTCCCAACCGGCAAAGACCGCCGTAGGCTCTCTGCCCGTCCCCGAGTCCCAAAAACTGGAACCGATCGCCGCCTCCCAACCGGCAAAGACCGCCGCAGGCTCTCTGCCCGTCCCCGAGTCCCAAAAACTGGAACCGATCGCCGCCTCCCAACCGGCAAAGACCGCCGTAGGCTCTCTGCCCGTCCCCGAGTCCCAAAAACCGGAACCGATCGCCGCCTCCCAACCGGCAAAGACCGCCGCAGGCTCTCTGCCCGTCCCCGAGTCCCAAAAACTGGAAAACCCTGCTACAGGCTGTCTTCCCGCCCCTGATTCCCAAAAGCCGGAACCAATTGCCAACTCCCAATTGGCAAAAACCGCCGCAGGCGGACTTCCCGGTTCTGATTCCCAACAACCGTCGCCGAGTGCAGCGACCCCCGCCGGCCTTTCGGCCGCGGCCGCGTTCGCGAGCTCGCAGGCGGTGAACGCGTTCCGCGCGTGGCTGTTGGCCGAGCGGCGATGCGGCAACTCGGAGAACGCGGTCTTCGCCGCGCTGCCGGCGCGTGGCGAGTCCGACGGCTCGCCTGCCGACGACGAGAGCGGCGGCGCGTGGCGCGCCCTCTTCTCGGCGTTCGGCCCGTTTTTCGACGCAAACGCGGCCGAAATCGCAAGCGCCGCCCTCCAGCCGCCGGACGAAGCCCGCCCTCAGCCACCGGCGCCGCCTCGCGCCGGGAGCGAGGCGGCTCCCAAAAAGCGGAGGGGGGGAGCAGGTTCTCCGTCTCCCGCCGTGGGTCGGAGGGGACCCGGTGTCGGCAGGCACGGGTGGCTGCCGGAAAGAGGCGCGCTGGTGTTCGTGTGCAAGGACTCCGCGAGGCTGTCGGGGTACGCGAAATTCGAGCTCCTGCTCACGCTGCGGCGGTTGTTCGGCGACGGTGTGGCCGTGAAGCGCAGGGCAGCTGGAGTGTACCAGGCGGAGGGCATCGATACGGAGCGCGCCGCGGCCGGCGGGCTGTCGTTCGGCTCCGTGTGCGCGCGGTTCGCGGGCGTCGTGCTGGGTGCGGCGCCGGCGGGGGACGGAGAGCGGGTGCTTGCGGAGGTCCGGGCCGCGGACCCGGCCGGGTACGCCGCCGTCCTCGCGTGCGACGCCGCGAACATCTCGCACGAGTGCCACCGGACCTGCCTGCTTGGCGCCGACAGCGACATCTTCCCCTTCGTCAAACCCTCCGCCGACATCCTTCGCGTCGTCGCGGCCCTCCAACGACTGCGGGATTCCACCCCGAAACTCGCCGACACCCACGCCGGTGATGAGGAGCAGCGGAGGCTGCGTGAAACGGAGTATGTGGTGGCCTACCTCGGGGTGGATGAGACCTGCCGTCCGGCGGAACAAGCCGAGCCGTTCTCGATGCTCCTGCGGAAGGTGCCGTGCAGCGGGCGGGTCGCCGCGTTCCAGAGGCGGTGCGGCAGGTTCTGCCAGGCCTGGGAGACGAAGCCGTTCCTGTTCTCGGGCTGCATGGACCCGGAGCTCGCGGTCGCGACGGTGCACTGCGCGCTGCTGCTCCTCGAGGACGGCCGCGGCGGGCGGACGTCGCCCGACGGGCCGAGCGGGGGTCTCCGGGGGGGTGTCACCGTGCTCGACGGGTGCAGCGGGTCCGGCACCCTCTCCGCCGCGGCCGCGTACGTTTTCGGGTGCACCGCCGTCGGCTCCGAGCTGCGGCAGGACTTCGCCGACAAGTCGCGGGACAATTTCCACCACGTCGAGGCGTGCTTCAGGCGCGCCCGGGCGGCGGGGCTGGACCCACGCACGTCGCCATCCTCCAGCCCCACCGTGCTGAATGGTGGCGCGCCGGCTGGTTCCGTGGACGAAGAGGACGACGAGCTGGACTCGGCGCCTGCGAATCACCGACCGACGGTCATCTGCCACGACGCGACGACTCCGTACCCCGAAGCGTGGACGGCCCCCGGCGTGGTCGACGTCGTCGTGTGCAACCCGCCGTGGGGCATCAAGTTCGGGCACGGCTGCGACGCGCTGCCCATTCTGTCGAACCTCTCCCGGTCGTTCCCGGACGCGCTGTGGGTCTTCATCGCTCCCCGCGAAGCGTGCGACGCCTTCTTGTCCCGGCCTTCGCCCCGCGTGCAGAAGCTGCACCTCGTGCCTTACGGCGCGGTCCAGCTCCTCATCGCGAAAAAAGCCGTGTAGACCCTCCTACTACAGCAACGCGGTACCTTCAACACCGCGTGACCCCCTCCACAGTCGTGCCATATGGCAAGGGGCACTTCGAAATTTCCGACACCCTCTGGTCTCCGGGAGCGTCGTTCTTTTTGATGAAAGCGTTTAATCAACCACAAATTCAGCTGAAGCTGCCAACGTGTCCCTGAGACGGCTGACGAGAGTGCCGAAAATCGCCGGCGTCTATCGCCACAGATTCTTTACGAAAGTCCGAACTAGCAGGATACATCAGCGTTTATCAGAAACAGGGGGGACAGTAGACTGGCCATAAAAAGCGGAAGCGTCTTTCGCTTCCATCCTTAGCCACCCTTGGACCCCACACACACACACACACACACACACACACTCTCTCTCTCTCTCTCTCTCTCTCTCTCTCTCTCTCTTTCTCTCTCTCTCTATATCTCTTTCTCATCCGACGATGCAAGCCTCCTTGCATTGAGCCATCGTACTCCATGATGTTCGCAATCACACTTAACCGAGGAAAGTGAGCACCGCTTACCAATGCAGGTGAGCGCCCACGGCTCTTTCTCGTCATCCGCGCCTTGGACTTCACATGCGAAGTCATTCGCGTCGCGCAAGCATATTCCGATGAAGTCCCCTCTTTAATTGCGCAGCAATCTCCGGCTTTATTTTTTTAAGCGCGTTGGTGCCGCGCGTGGGACGTGCTCTTGTTTCTCCGAGCAGCCCTCTCCCTCGAGCTGTTATCATCCTGCATTACGCTAGCCAGACTTCTGACGTCTTCTTTCTGTTTCTGTTTCCCTCGTTCTCCCGGAAAGCGTAGCATGGCAGGGCTGCGTAGCGTAAGGAGCGCCCATCCTCGCCGCAGCAAAGGTTTGCATTTCCACTCATGTGGGGGAAAGTTACCGATGCTCGCAACTCTCTGGGAGTGAACCCGACGCCTTCCCGCGCATTTACGCAGAGCAGCATCGGAGTGGCTCAGCTAGCCGAGAACGGGCACACACGAGTAGGCGGACCCACCATCTCTCGAGACACTGCTCAGCTAAGTGCCGTTCTGTCTCGTTATCAGTAGCCTGCACTACAGGCTCGTCAAAAAGGCAAATGCAGTACATGTCTTTTTCTCCCCGGAGAGATGGTCCCTGCACTCTAACTCGTCTCTCTCTCTCTTTTTGTCGACACGGTCTGCACAAGCTGCACCTGGACTCCGGCAAGGAGTTCGCATGCGGTTTGCTAACTGGTCTGTGAAGGGCTGCACATCACAACCCTGAACGAACTGTTTAGAGTGAAAGCGCACTTGCATTTCTGCGCTTAGGATCTGGGAGGTGGGTGGGTCGACCGCCCTGTATCCCCAATGGGCGTTCAAGGCCTGAAGAGAACGCTGCAAGACCGGTATGGCCGCTGCGTCAACATGGTCAGCACCACGCCGCGAAGCGGCGGCGGGCGGGTGGAGGTCGACCACCTTTGCGTCGACATGAACTCGGTCATGCACGGCTGCGTCGGGAAGGCGTCGCAGACGCAGCGCGAGGCGCTGGACCAGATTGTCGAGTGCCTCGACAGCCTGCTCGCGGTCACCGACCCGAAGCTGTCGGTCATCCTCGCCGTCGACGGGGCGGCGCCGCTGGCGAAGGTGCCGCTGCAGAGGGGCAGGCGGCGGCAGATGGCGGTCTCGCTGACCCGCGAAGTCGGGCTGCACACCGCGCACAAGCTGCACCTGACCCCGGGAACCGAGTTTCTGAAGGACGTCACGCAGCTGCTGGTGGCGTGGAGCCGGAAGCTGGTCGAAGAGCGCGGGCTGCGTGTCGTGGTCAGCGGGGACGACACCCCCGGCGAGGGAGAGTGCAAGATCTTCGAATACCTGCGGGACTCCCTCGCAGCCGGGACCTGCGCGCCGAACCAGTCATACTGCATCGTCGGCAACGACAGCGACCTCTTCGTCGGCGCGCTGTGCCTCCTGCCGCTGCTCAACGTGGCCATCCTCGACTTCCACACCGGGTTCTGCGTGACCTTGCCCGAGTTTCTCTTCCAGCTCATCAACACGGGGAGCACCGCGTTCAGCCTCACCGACGGTAGCAACCCGACCCCGGGGAAGTGCTTCGTGCGCGACATGTCCGCCATGCCCCACCACCGACTGGCCTTCGCGTTCCTCGCCATCTTCGCGGGCAACGACTACCTCCCGAGCGTTGAAGGCGCGGACGCGCACAAGCTGTGGGTCACGTACTCCGAGTTCATGCTGTCGACCGAAGCGTCTGACCACCTCATCACCCTTTCGCACCCCGCGGACGCCGCGAAGCCGGCGAAAGGCCGGGCCGCGGTGCGGCCGCCCGCCTGCCAGCTGCGGCTGCCTGTTCTCGGCAGGGTGCTGGCGAAGTTCTTCAAGGACGGGAAGCGGCCGCTGCCCGGGCCCGGCGAGGCCGAGGGCGAGGTGCGCGCGCGGGTGCTGGGGTACCTGCAGGGGGTGATGTGGTGCATGGAGGCGCTCTGCGGCGAGGGCTGCCGGGACATTGCGTACACGTACAACCTCTCGGACCGGCAAAACAGCGCGAACGAGCCGGGGCCGAACGTGCGGGACATCCTCGCCGTGTGCCTCTCGGTCGGCTCGGGCAGCGGCAAACACGACAGGCGGCCTACCCCAGGAGCCGGCAGCGTGGTGTCCCCGGTGTCGGACACGCAGCCCCTGCCTCCGTTGAAGTACCTCGCGGCTGTGCTGCCGTTGGAGGCGTACTGGATGCTGCCGCCGTCGGTCTCGCAGCTGGTGAACAGCGTCACCGAGCACGCCAACGGGGGGCGGTCCACCAAAAAAGCGGGCCGCGGGGCCCCCCCCGCGAGCGAAGCGCTCACGCTCGCGATCATGAACCTGTCGGACACGCCGGCCCCCAGCACCATCGTCGAATCCTTGCACACCATCTTCTCAGCCCCCGCCCTCCTGTCCACCCTGCCGCCGGCAGCGAGCAAGCGCCTTCTGCACCAGCCGGCGGTTTCCGTCGAAAAAGGTGCTGCCTCCGCCGGTTCCCCGCCGCCAGCCAAAAAGCGGAAGAAGGCGCAGGCGGCTGACGCCGTCGCCGTGCGCCCGTACGAAAAACCGCGGTTCGTGCCGCTGGTCGAGCTGCTGGCCGACGAGGCGCTGCAGGTCGCCAGGAACGTGAAGAACCCGTTCACGCTGGTGGACTGGGAGTTCCCGGCGCCCATGGCTCCGGCGGGCGGTGGGAAGACGAAGAAGAAGAAGGTGCCCACGGGGAAAAAGCTGGCGTCCGCGGTCGAGATGGACGAGGAGGTCTGACCAACTCGTGGTCAGCAGTTTCCTCCATCCCGGCTGTAGTTCGCTGGCACGAAAACCCGTCGTTCATGCCAGTCCACTACACTACCGTCTAAAGCTGACAGGGCAGAATGCCTTGTTGCGGGCTTGCAGCGGCTCGAAGTCGTGTATCTCTCGATGGACCTGTTACCGCTGCTGTTCCTAGCTTACTGGCGACCTGCTGGCCGACGAGGCGCTGCAGGTCGCCAGGAACGTGAAGAACCCGTTCACGCTGGTGGACTGGGAGTTCCCGGCGCCCATGGCTTCGGCGGGCGGTGGGAAAACGAAGAAGAAGGTGCCCACGAGGAAAAAGCTTGCGTCCGCGGTCGAGATGGACGAGGAGGTCTAGGAGGTCTGACTAACTCTTGGTCGTCAGTTTCCTCCATCCCGGCTGTAGTTCGCCGGCACGAAAAACAGTAGTCCGTCAAAAGCTGATGAGGCAGAGTCTCTTGTTGCGGGCTTGCAGCGGCTCGAAGTCGTGTACCTGTCGATTGACCCGTTTCATCCACACACCGCTGCTGTTCCCAGCTTACTGGCGGCCTGCTGTTCGACAAGGCACTGCAAGTCGCCAGGAACGTGAAGGACCCGTTCACGCCGATAGACTAGGAGTTCCCGGCGCACATGGCTTCGGCGGGCGGTATAAAGACGAAGACAGTGTCCCGACTTGCATCATCCTGAAGTCGTGTGCTATCACTCGATCGACCTGTTCCATCCTTACACCGCTGCTATTCCAGCATGTTTCGAGACTGGAGGTCCTATGAGCATGCAATGTGAATAGCCTCTATTCGAGCCAACCCCACTTTTCTGTAAACGAGTTTGAAACTGTATTGTTTTTGACTATTTAGTGCGGAGCTAGCTTTTCCCTCCCCTGCCCAAAAGCATAGGGGTGGCAGAGTGAGCAGGCTTCGGGGTTCGGACCCCGCCATCACACTTTTCCGGTCGAAGATTGTTTTCGAGGTTTGTTGCGTTTCGGGGTCTAATGTGCCCGAAATTTGCGTTTTTTGCGGAGTTTCTCAGTATCTCGCGGTATTTGGGTCACCCCGCCGCCCCCCCCCCCCGTGCTCGGTGGGTCTGGGGGGGGTGTCCCCCCCCGGGTACCAGTGCCAAACTTTACCCGTACTCGGTAGGACGGGGGGGGGGGGTCTTCGCTTCGTGCCCGAACCTTTTTTAGTACCAGCGCTTAGCACCAGAACTTAGCTTCGCCCGAACTTAGCATCACTCGAACTTAGCGCCGTCCGAACTAAGCTTCACCAGAACTTAGCATCGCCCGAACTTAGCTTTTTTTCGCCCGAACTTTACTGTTCCCCGAATTTTAACTGCTGTCTCCAGTCTCGCCCCGCGCCGGTCTTTAGTCGAGCGCACGTACTTCATCCCGTCCTCGACTAAAAAACGGGGCACGAAAAAGACCTTGACGACGATCCGTGATGTTCAGACAGCAGGTGCGGCATGGAACCGCCCGGGAGTGGTTCTCCTGACGCATTGTGCACGAGGTGGGCACATGCTGTTGGAAAGTGCTCAAGCCGCACTCTTCACTTCCCAGAGACGATCCCCCCTCCTGAGACTGTTTGTACGACATGAAGCTGTCATCCAAGGTTACATTATTGAGGATTGGGGTATCAATCTTCCGTCCACCCGGCATTGCCGGCAGTCAACCTCAACCCAGCACCCTACTGGAACGACGTGCTCCGGAAAGTATCAGGCACTGGTATGTGCCGCCCCCCCTCGCATCTTGCCACGTAAAATCAGTCGGCGTCCGTTTTTCTTGCTCCCGCGCCCAATCACAGTCAGAGAGTACCCTTCTTTTCTTGTCGTGCCATCCTTTTTTTTTTTTTTTTTTTTTTTTTTTTTTTTTTTTTTTCTTCTGAGCAAGCACCCGCTTTGTAGGACATCTACGGCTTCATCTGCGTCATCGGTCACGCGCACGCGCAACGACGACTGTACTGGCGTAAACGAAAGCACAAGCCACACCGAACCTAGCGACAACCCGCCTACTCTCTCGGGTGCTACCCGCGGCTCTTGATTTCTTCCAGGCCTTCTTGCATGTGCCGGCAATGAAGTGTCAGCTTGGAACTGTTACGAACAAGAGGAATCCAACTGGTTTATTAAATCACAGCATTTCGCTTCATCACAGCGGTGGCGAGTGGAACACCCTCTTGACCGTAAACCTCTGTGCCACACCGCTCGACGGGTACGTGCGCAACCGCCCCGTGATGGAGAGAAAACCCTAAGTCGGCGGGAGGGCACTCATCTTCGCACGATCCGTGATGGTCGCGAGGGACGAGACCCCGCGCGACAAGTTCAAATTCAGAATGAGGATCAACGTAGTTTAGATAGATACCAGGGACTAGGAACGGGAGCTCCTCTTGTACTATCCCGCATGATGTCGTAATGCGACTGGCGCTTCTGCGTATCTGCTGATGAAGAAGGTTCCAGCACCACAACGAAAACGTGAGAGGCTGGCATCCTTTCTATCCAAAACGAAAATTCAATCAGGACGTTAGTGCGGAACACGATCTTGGACGCGGCATCTTGTGTCTGCCTGCGTTGTCGTGTGCTGACTAGTTAGAAATAGTAACAACGCGCTGTTAGTACTGAATGATTAGCAGTTGGCGGCGTACTAAACCCCACACAACTTTTATTATCGGGGTCAACTCCACACGTTGGCGAGTGAGCTGGTCTGGACCGCTCATCTGCGATGGGTTGAATCGGGTTACGCGCGCTCCGATACTGAGTAGTCCAGGGACGACAGAGTTTTGTTACGCGCGTTCCGATACTGAGTAGTCCAGGGACGACAGAGTTTTGAATTCCCCATCGTATCCCGTCACTCGCTTTCATCCTGACTGTCTGCACCAGTATATCGAACGAAGAAGAATGCCAGCGTATACGCGCTGGCCATCATAGAACTGACGATTGATCGTGAATTGTGTATGGCAGCAAGAGACGATTTGGTTCGTAACGTGCCGATACGGCGGAGGGTGCGCGTTCTGCTCTCGAAAAGGTACAAAGGTACGTGAGAATCGACACACCCATCCGGAGCCCGCCAAGCTCTGTTTTCCTGTTTCAAAACAAGCTCTTTATTGCCCTTCGAGCGCGCAAAATTTCGCTGCAGGGTATTGTCCTGTCATGAGGGTACGTGTCGGCAAGTGACCGTGAAAACGGGCTGGCGCCCTTTATGTCCAGTACACTGCTAGTGGCCGCACATAAGGGACACGTGGCGCCAGGCTGCTTCATCAGAGACACCTCATAGCAAGCATGCTCTCGACGGTAAGGCCAAAGCAAACAGACACCGATGATCGGGTGGGCTTCCGCTGCGCCGGAAATAAGCGACTTCAACCTCGATCTGGGCTTTCTCTTACTAGCCGGAAACTGGAAGCTGAAGACGTTCTCGGAAAATGTAGAGCCAAACTAGAAAGGAATGGCGTAGAGAAGTTGTGTTCGCATGCAAATGAGTCCCCACTAACGCAACGAGAGCATTGTGTTCGATTGTGACTCGGCGTGTCAGCGATGATCAGGATGTTCTGTCGCTGTTGCCAACTGTTCCACGGGTGGGTGGGCGGGGGAACCTTGTGTACGTGAGTACAAACCTTCTTTCCGAAGGTGTTCCTGAACGGTTGTAGAGGTTGACTAATCGATAGTAAAAGAATCTTCATTTTCTTTTCACTTGCTGTAGCAGTTAGTGTGTGAAAATGAAGACCTCCATTATTAACAATCGTAAATGTTAATAATAATCGCAATTGTTAATAATAGTTGTTTTTTAGTTAATAATCGTTATTTACGTCATGTATGATTAACAAGTCCACCTCTGGGTGAAAACAGGCTTGTTTCACAGAGCCATTGAACGTGCCTTTTTGTTGTGCTTCACAAAGTTGTTACTAGGTGACTGGTCACCAACCAACGTGACAACATCGAAGGCCAAGTTAGCGGCTGAACCTGCCGGTCCTGCTGTTGCAAATGCTGGCACGGGTTTGAGAACGAGATTTGCGAACCTGGCAGAGAAGAAGTCAGACCGGCCAGGAATGAATGAGGTACACAAGTTTGAAACTTGTATCGATCGACGGTCAGGTGCGAACATTTGCAGCTACTTCCGCCCGTCTCCGGCTATGCAACCATGAGAAGAACTGAGATGGTTGCACGCAAATGAAAGTATTGCCATGGTGCTTCTATTCCTTTCATTTGTGTGATCGCTTCAACTCGCTTGTTGCTCGTAGTTTGCGCGATTACCACCACAGGCTCTCGTTGCCCTAATGGCTTTGGGCCTCAACTGATGGTTACCTGCAGCACAAGCCACTTCCTGTGAGGACACAAATATGAATTCATTGTTAATAATATTCGATTGTTAGTAATAAGTGGAAATAATTGGTTGTTAAAAATTTGGGGTATTTCCCTTCTAGCCATCAAAACAAATTTAATTCCCTAACAGCCAGCAAAAAAAAATTTATTTCCCTTCGAGCCAGCAAAACAAATTTAATTCCCTAACAGCCAGCAAAAACAAATTTGATTCCCTAACAGCCAGTGGCGCGTTTGATATCGAGCAAAGTTACCTAGCAGGTACTGCCAGTTACCTACCAGTTACTGTCAAAATCAGGCCGGTTTTCGATATATTTTTTTCCCAGTTTGTACTGGTGTGTACTAGAAGTAGAGTCGCCTCCTTCCCTGGGAAGTGGCGGCAGGGGGTCTGTTCCCTCCGCTGTTTTGGTGCGCCGGCTATGCCGGGTTGTACCCACCGCCCACGCTTTGCGGCTGGACGGAAGACCGAGTGGATGTTGGGCAAGCTGGAAACAATTTGCGCCCGTAACAGCTGGAACGATGCCGTGCCTGAATATCCGCACGACGTACCCTATGTTCAGTGGGAGTTGAGATTCTCTGTCAAGATGCTAGCCGCCGCCATAGGGCGGGCTATTGCCAAAAGGAGGAGAGCCCGCGAAACAACGTGCCAACACACGCCTGCCAGGCGGTCTCGTCCGCCAGTCAGAACGCCCCCGGCTGCGCCACCATCGGTGCAACAATCATCTTTGACAAGGCCACGGCTCGCTCCGCGCCCACGGCGCAACGACTTGCGCCCGCCGTAGTAGTACGGGATAGTAGTGGGGCGACCGGATACTCCTCGGAGAGATGGTCCCTGCACTCTAACTCGTCTCTCTCTATATTTTTTTCCCAGTTTGTACTGGTGTGTACTAGAAAGTTGGGGGTTTTCACCACCAGGGCGGGTTTCTCGAGGGATGCATCCAAGTTGTGTGCCAAATAACGAGAGGAGACAAGAACCTCACACCAAATATCTAAAACCTGACGTTAAACAAACCTCAAAGGGCAGTGCAAAACGCGCAGTACGTTGAGGAAGCAGCACCAAAATGATCCCCGCCTGCTGGTGAGATGAGACTTTGCGGTGCTTACTCGGAAAACAACGATATATTGCCCACTTGTGGCGTAAGGAAAGCCTCCATTGACCAAATGCTTCACCGAACATCCCGTCGGACGATTGTAACCGACATACCGTGTGTGGCCGACTCCGCAACCTGTTATGCCTGGCAACATCCAGCCCTTGGGAAAGCCGTAGAGACGAATTCGTTCACCAGCAAAAAGACTTTTCCAGAACTTGATCTGGCTTCATTTTCCTCCCCTCTGCCTTTCTGCTTGGCCTTGCCGCTGTTTCTGATTCAGAAAACGAAGTGGTATGGTCGACACCCCCGAACGGCAGGAAGCAAGGATAGGGAGTGAGCCAGCCCCATGCTTGTTTTTTCATCTTGCCACTCACCAGAAAAAGCCGATCAGACGACCTACCCGGCAAGCCAAATCCTTTAGACCTCATGGAACCTGCAGCACAAGATACAGAAATTATTGCCACTCACCTTTTAGATCCCAGAAAACGAATAATAAATGGAATTTGTGGCTGTCCACTTCACCGTGGTGACTCGTACCGGGAAGACCACATTACGGTTCAATGAATCGATGGCAAAAGCCCCGACCCTCGGGTCGTTTAAGGCAGCCCTGGGGACTTTGGTAGCTGACCTTGGGATAAGACTGCCAGCTAACAAGGCACGGTGGACCAACGTGCAGCGCCATCTGGCAAAGACTAAAGGAATAGTCGGGGCTGTAACGTACAAGGCGAGTGACAAAACGATACTGGTCATTACAAGCGACGCCGCCTATGACTGCTTTGTTCAAAGTGGGGTAAAGTCACTGGCTGTCGAAGTCGACCTCGCCAACGACCGTACACACGGGCTGATCTCCTCTCCACCAACCGCAAAGCGTACGATGCCAACCTCCACCATCACGGGAGGAGCAGCGTAGAGATCGAGGGGACACTCAAGGAGGCAGTCTTTGCCGAACTTGAGCTGTTCGGCATCCGGAATCCACCAGATGTTCAAGTGGGTCCCGGGTACGTTAAGTGCCCTTGTAACAAAGAGGTTTCGTCTCACTTGCGAACACCGAGTAGTCCAGAGGCCTGGAGCTGCCACATGCTCAGATGCACCTGTCTTGCTAGAAGAGCTGACAAGAGTTTGCTAGAAAAGAGGCGAACAGAGTGGAAGGAGCAGCACCCATCGAAGAAGCGCAAGACACCAGACGAGAAGCCATCAACGCCAACAACAGAACCTGACAAGTGGCACTTGTTATATAACAAGTGGCACTTGTTATACATTTTCACTTGTTAGGTCACTTGTTATATAACAAGTGATTGTGCATGACAAGTGCGTCGTGAGGAGACGAAAGAGGAAAGGGCCCAGGGCACAGCGGTGGCGTAAGTCACTGTTTTGGACCACCGAAGGCTGTGAAGAAATTTGTCAGGAAGGCCTGCCTTCCATCATCGGTATATAACAAGTGATCACTTGTTATATAACAAGTGATTGCTTGTTATATAACAAGTGATTGCTTGTTATACAACAAGTGTTTGGTTGCAATTTCATAAGGAACCGGGGGTTGTACCTACCCACGAGGGAAGCAGTCCAGAAAATCACGTGATCTGCAAGACACAAGGCTTTTGGCAAACAAACATGTTACATTTGTTTGTTGAAGTCCGCCTAAAAGATTGCAGCCGTGTCGTGTAAATAAACTCAGAAAAGTAAGAGACTGCTTTGCAGCACCATGCCAAACGCAGCCCCAAAACACGCATAGTGCTGAAGGGTCTTACTTGTTCTATAACAAGTAGCCTGGTTTACCGATGTACGAGAGAAAAACACGTGATCAGCAAGACGCATGTACTGAAAAACGATAGCACCGCAGAAGCAGAGCCGTGGTGGAGGACGTCGCGTCGGCTCGCTCTGACCTGTGGTCTCGGCCGCAGTTTCACGCATAGTTCAACTAGCTTTACCTCAATCTCGACCCCGGCATCAAGAGAACGTGAGAGAACCTCTGAGGGAAGCATGTTCGGCTTCTTGAACCACCTTGATGCAGGAGAAAAGAACGCATCATCAAAGAACGCATCACACAACGTGATGGTGCTTCATGTGAGAGTCTCTAAGCCTGGATGAGGAAAAGCTCGCTAAGCACAGAGGGCACTTTGTCTTTGTAAGCATATCTGAGTGATTGTACAAGACGTGTTGGCTTAACCCGCTTGTGAAAACTCGCTTCTTGCAAGCAGGGCACTCTTGTTTGCACTCACACGGTACAGCTGGACGGTGCTGCGTGTCGTAGTGTGCGTAGAGACCAAAGACCTTCTTGAAGTGCTTATTGCAGATGATGCAGCTGAAAACGGCGTCCTCATCTTCACTCTCGAGTGAGCTCTCATACCCGCTGCTACTTTCGCTTTCAGACGCAAGAGGAGCTTTCCACGGCGTGTCATTACACACACAAAGCTTAAATTCAGAGTGTGTTTCGACGCCTGGGTTGGCACAGAACTTCTGCCCCCATCGCGTCGCCCGACATACGGTAGCACCAAGGCCGACAACCTTTAAGCGCGCAATCAGGCTTCTAGTCGCTTTCTTCCAAGTGTCATCCTTTTGCGTAACGCACGTGCAAAACACTATCACGTCGTACTGGAACAAGTTAGGCACAGCGGCGACGCATTCGGAAAGCTTCGGCAAGGGCCGACGTTTCTTGTCGGGGTGAAAATGCTTCGTCTGAAGCTCCAGCACCTGCAGATCGCGCTCCATCGTTTGCTGGGAAGTCCTTCCCACCCAACGCTTGCGCTCTCCGTTCATGTGCTCGAACATTTCGTCTGACACTGCCAGCCTGTGAGCATCTTGCGGATCAAACCAGTGTTCCATGCTGTGGGCATAGGCCGACAAAGTGATGCCAGGGTTCGCCCACTCCAACAAGAAAATCAGAGCGTGATAACTTAGCAAACCGAGCAAGAAGTGTTTTGCGAAGTTGGTCGCACCCTGCGCGGAAAAGAAGCGAACCGGTATGTCTTGATACCGAAAAAAGACAAGCATATCCATCAAGCAACATATTGTGTGCTCGTTCCCTTTGGTTCGCATCAGCAGAGTGGCTAGCAGTTTGCGCGCTTGTGAACCAGTCATATTGCAGCCCACACTTCCAAGTACAGCTTGTTCCACCGCTGCCGCATGCGGAAGGGTGCGCAGGATGAGACGCATCACTCCCTTGACGTCGTGCAGGGCTGGGGTGACTGTGTAACATGGTTGGACAAACCGTTGGGCAATGTGACATGTGTAGCCGGCCTCGTGCATTTCTTGAATGCTGAGCCGCTCGCAACAATGCATGTGTTGTAGCCGATCTTTTATAGGCGTCGCACAAAAGGCGCTCCTGTGCCCAGAGCTACCGACACCTGTGAACAACGACCAAAGCTCCGCGTGATCTCCGCCGATGCGAAAGAGCTGGAGGGACACAGCTTGATCGCCCACGTGAAACGTGCCTTTCTGGACTGCGGTCAGCTGGGGCAAGCACTGAAATATCCACCACTCGTGGAAAGACGCTTTTCGCTTGTCGCTGAGTGTGAGGAAGTGTGATACCGTCTCACCAGCTACGAGGCCGATTGCTAGTCGCTGTCTAGAGGTCCGGGAACGGAATGCGTTCCCTGGATTGTATCCATCCATGACCAGAAGAACTGATGGGGCCTCCGAGTCTGCCTTCACCGGAAACGTCTTCAGGAGAAAGCTGAGTGATCCCGCAACACTCCCCAAAACCTCATTGGAAAGAACCTTCCACGGTTCATCACTCTTGGCTACACTCCCCTGTGAAAGGCCCATGCAAATACCGGTGCGCTCCTTCACTAAGGTTCCCAATCGTGCGCAATCCTTCAATGACATCCCCAGCTGACCACGATTATCAGCTATCAACTGCCCAATTGCTCGAACGGTCGGTGCATCCATTTTCATAGCCATGGTTCTTTTGGGTGATCGAAAAGCAGCAACCTGTCAATTCGATTCTTCCACTTCAATGATCAGCAACATATGAAACGTGAAACGTGGACCGACATATTGAGTGTCCGCTTCAGCTTACAATTAGTGTACTACAATGGTCAACAAGCCAGAACACCAAAGACGGATACTTCCACGTTTGTCATCACACTGACCCATCGTTCAGTTTATTCAATTTCAACTTGCCCTCGTCCACGCCGGGAAACAGGGAGAAAAGCTGCCCAAGAGTTACATGTATCCCCTGCAATTGATCACCAACTTCTTGTTCGGGGCATTAAGAGGGAAAACAGAGGGGATTTGCTGCGCAAAATATTGGGTCATGATCAAAATGAATGTCGTCGTCAAAAAAGATAGGAGGTTACCGTCATCACGAAGGGCAGAAAGGAAAAAGCCTTTCGCTGACTTTTTACGTCGCTAGTTTGCAGGCTGAAAGTGCACCTCGTGATCGGATGCGTTATCGGAATTGTCGGTGTCGTCTGCACTGGCGCGGTCATCTTCGACTTGGTCTAATGACACGCCCAACAATTCTGGATTGTTTCTCCAATTGCCCCGCTCGACGGTAATCACCTGGTTGGCGGTTGTAGCCAAAGGAAACTTCACCACAGTAAGCCCTCCTGACTCTGTAACCAGCATGCTTTTAGTGGTGTCAATGATGACATCTGAAGGCAGAGTGTAGCTACCCTTGTAAAGGCCTGCGGCGCCTCCTGACGATGGTAGTTCGCGATACAGGGTGAATGCGAGGCAGTTTCCAGTGAGGATCGGGGGGTGAGCTTCCGGAATCACCGTACACCCACTTTCTATCACAATACAGTGATATGTCAACGACTCCGAACCGACGGTCCCCTGCTGTTTGCCCACGACAGTAATGTAAGGCCATCTGGGGTTGCGCTTTCCTACAGCAGCACCGGCGCCCACAACCTGCCCTTGGAGTTTGCTTTTGTAGATGCTCGTCACATCTACGTTGTCAAGGCAAATATCTTTGACGGCGGCAGCTCGCAGACGAGTGTATGGTTCACCTGCCTTTTGTGCAGGCGTGGGGCTCTTGCGGAGGTAAACCCCGCGGAAAACCATATCGGTGTTAAGGCGGATCCTCAGCGCGTAAAGCTTCGTGTCGGTTGCCTCCGCCTGATTCTTCGCATAAAGCATGCGAGGAAACTTCGCACCGATGGCCTTGCTGATCCTGCCATCGCGGCCGCCGAGCTCGAAGCCAAATAGGGTCTGCACCACAGCTTTTAAGGCCACGTGCATGACCTCGGTGTCGTCTTTCGCCACGCAGTAAACGTCGACGAAGTCGACGATCACCTGGGCCGTCTGGGCCTCGATGATGTCCGGCCCGGCGTCCCCCGACTTCTTCCTCTTTTTCTCCGGGGTCTTCGACGAGTTGTCACTGCGCTTGCTCATAATGTGGTTCTTCTGTTTCTTGTGGGAGAAGGTCCTGTAAAGTGTGATTTTTCACACGACAAGAAACTTCGACCCACAGAAGAACCCCGAATGAGCGGTTCGGGTGTCCAAATGCCAAGCGCGCTTGCAGCAACCGTTTGTTTGCCAAAACCCTAGTGTCTTGCAGATCACGTGACTTTCTCTCGTAGGTAGGTACAAACTCCAGGTTCCTTATGAAATTGCAACCAAACACTTGTTATATAACAAGCAATCACTTGTTATATAACAAGTGATCACTTGTTATATAACAAGCAATCACTTGTTATATAACAAGTGATCACTTGTTATATAACAAGTAATCACTTGTTATATAACAAGTGATCACTTGTTATATAACAAGTGCCACTTGTTATATAACAAGTGACCACTTGTTACATCACTTGTTAGAAATATAACTAGTTATGTCCCAAAAAAAACAGCTAACAAGTGCGTCGTGCTCACAGTTCGGGTTTTATTGGATACAACTAACCCGTGGTAACCGGGGGGTTATAGCACGATACTTGTTCTTTTTTAAACTGAACCCCTGTCATGACCTTATTGCATAACATCTCAACATTTAAGAGCTACCCGAAAACCCATTATACCCGTACTGTATCTTCTTCATGCTTCAGGCTAATCCCTTGTTGATTTCGAGCAGCATCAGGAAGCAGAATATGCTCGAATATCTCCGCGAAGCTGCCATTGAGAAGGTGCACTTCCTGGGGCTAGCTTTCCAGACAGTGGTGTACCCCTTGTTCGTGTATTTATACACGTATGCAAAAATCACTGTGGCCAGTTCAGACAAACTAAATGTCGGTCATGTCCAGGAGACGTTTACCACACTCGCTGCAGAGCTCTTTACAGCCGAGCGCAACACCACGTTCTTGATGAAGATGACTCGCAGGGAGTGCGACGTGTTTGGGGGTTCCGCATGCTGCATAATGGCTGGCGGAAAATTCACGAAGGTCCCTAAGGCTGAGCGAGGGACGCGGGTCCTTCCGTCCGTGTCCTCGGAACAGTTGAAGACTAAACTTCCGAAGGCTTTGCTTGAGGCCGGTATTGATCGGTACTACGGGACCACCGGACTGAAGAGGTCAAAGGTTCTCATACCCAGTATCTCCAGCGCATCTGAAGCGGAATTCCTCCGCAGCACCATCCACCGCATCGCAAGCGGGCTGTACTACGAGCTCACAAAGTACTGTCCCTCCGACGATCTCGATCATGTGAAGAGGCTCGTGGCGCTTGGTCCTTCTGTGCTGGAAGGGACATGTGGAAAAATGAAGCGAATCTTGCGAGATGCAAACCACACAAGAGTTCGTGACGAGATGGTAAGGGCTAAGGTTTGCTGCAAGGAGTCCGAGTTACCGACTGTCATCCTTCCCCAGGGTCGTCTCAAAGAGCTTCTTGCTCTCTTTCGTTTGGAATCGGTAACCGAGCGAAAGGAGCGGCTAGGCGAAGAAAAGCGGCTGTGGGACAACACCAAGCAGATGGCAGCAGATAACGTTGAAGCTCGGAAAAGGAAAAGGAGCGATGTAATCGCGTCCATTCCATTCCGCTTTGACTACGGGACAGACTGGCAGAAACCAGTGCTACTTCAGCAGTGCCAAGCTAGAGGAGCAAAATCGACAATAAGCAAGCGAAAAAAGGAAGGCCTGTTGGAGTGGCTCGAGAGCGAGGACGAGAAGGACATCGACTTCCTGCAGGCAAGCTTGCTTGAGCGCGACATGGAGAATCACATAAAAGTTTCGGGAACTGCGAAAACCTACTTGCGCCTTCTTCGCGAGTACGACGAACAAAACAATGAAGGACCCCCAGATGTGCAAACCCAAGACACCGACGACGAATTCCCCCCGGATACCCTTGATACAGAAGTCGACCAAGACGAGAGACCGTTGGACCCCCCGGTGTTCTTCAACGAAGAAGATGTCAACGAGAATTGACGAGTTGCTGCTAGAGTACGTCGGATGAGAAGTGATCAAGACTCGGAACGAGTGACAGTGGTTCCCAGCTTGTTTTTTCTACCGCCACACCTTGGAATCTGTCGCGCAGGGCCTTGTATGCGTCTAAGTTTTTGAGCCCTTTTTTTCTGCTAAGTGCAAAAAGCTGCACAAAATATTTATTTCGAGGCTGAAAAAAAGTTACCTGCCAGTTACTGTCAGCTACCTACCAGTTACTGTCAAAATCAGGCCTTCAAACGCGCCAAGCCAGCAAAAACAAATTTAATTCCCTAACAGCCAGCAAAAACAATCGCATTCCTTACAGCCAGCAAAACAAATTTAATTCCCTTATAGCCAGCAGCAAAACAAATTTAATTCCCTTATAGCACTTGACCAGAACAGTCCACCAGCCTGGACAGCTTGACCACACCAGTCCCACCAGTCTGGACGCCTGGACAGGATGACCAGTTCTACCAGCTTGGGTGAGAAAACATTGGTTGCCCACAGAGCAGGACCTGTCCTGCTGTAGGAAGGAGTGGGGGCGAAATGACAAGATTGTTAAAAGTCACACGAATCACAGGAGGTAGAACATGATTCATGGCATTAAGTTTGAAAGTACGAATCACAGGACGTGGAACATGATTCGTAGGACCGCTGAGCACAAAGTTACCTAGTTTTCAAAACACCGCAACGGAGCAGGCGCCCGGCAGGCATTAGGCTCGGTCAGGACTGATCCCTCACACCGAAGTGATCACGGGTTGCCTTGTGAGCGCTAGATGCGCGGGGCTGAACTCAGGCTGCATGAGTGGGTTTTGTCAGGTAACGATGGCCCTCCACACCAGATCTCAAGAGTAAGCTTCGTTTCCAAAAGTCGTGATCAAGTCTGTATACCCACAGAAGGCGCGAACTTAACGCAAGGACCCTTCAGACGTGGAACGCATTGGTCAGAAAGCAAACACCGCAACGGAGCAGGCGCCCGGCAGGCATTAGGCTCGGTCAGGACTGATCCCTCACACCGAAGTGATCATGGGTTGCCTTGTGAGCGCTAGGTGCGCGGGGCTGAACTCAGGCTGCATAGTGGGTTTGCTGTACTGCCGTAGCATCGATCAGCGAGTAAACGTATCCATCCCTGGCCGTGGCGCTCGATGGCTTCGGTAAACCGCATCGCGTATACAGACGAGACTTGCCTCCGTACTTAGAGAGCGAATTCTGTTGATCGTAGAGCAGATGACTTTACGCAGGATGATGCAATATTAACCCCCCCCTTCCCGCTTTGTCCTCCCAAAAGAAAAAGGGGATACCTGCCAGGATGCATGCCTTTGACGAAACAATCATGGCTCACGAACTAAGCAAAGGGATGGAAGGGATAAGCACACCCTGAAAAAGGATACACATGCGTGCAAAAGCAAGCCTGTACATATGGAGGAACCGACCGGGTTATTGTGAACACGCGAACATGCAATAGGAGTAGGGCCCCCCTACATTTTACAGTGCCGTAGGGGGTTCGCGCGGACATGAATCCTTTCTGAATCAAAAGGAAGCGCCTTGATTATACAGTGAGTTTGATTATGGTGCTGGAATTGATGAAGTAAGAATACTGATTGCTCCTGGGGAGTGATCAGTGCTGTAGGGGACCAGTGCCTGTCAACGGCAATGTCGGAAATTGTTTTCTTCAATGTTGTCAGGGAAATGCACTTTGCAAATTATGAGCAAAATCTGGAGGCAATGGCCAAAGTCTAAACCCGCACGCAACAGAGGCCAAAATAGGCCAAACTATGGGCAAATCGGCCAAAATGGCAAAACATGGCCAAAATAGGCCTACATCTGGAAAATGTGAAAATTCCAAAAAAAAGTGCTGTTGCTGGCTATAAGGGAATTAAATTTGTTTTTGCTGGCTCGAAGGGAATTAAATTTGTTTTGCTGGCTCGAAGGGAAAAAGATTTGTTTCTGCTGGCTCGAAGGGAATAGAATTTGTTTTTGCTGGCTATTAGGGAATTTCAATTGTACCTGCTGGCTATAAGGTAAATTGCTCTAATAATAATCGTAGGTTAATAATAGTTGTGGCGGGGGTTTTCATGAAACTTGTGCGCATAAACAAAACGGTGGCTGTTGTCCCGAAGAAACCCTGCATCAGGAGGCGGCGGTGAGAGTCTGGGAGAGAGGGTGGGACCAGGCTGAAAAGGAAGGGATGTTCCGGCGCACGGCGGCCAGACTGGCGGCCAAAAAGCAAAGCGACCCCGATGCCGCCAGCATCAAAACCAGCGACGAGGACAAACTCTTTGCCCTCATGGAGGAGTACGGGCACGGCGTCAACTATTACACCCGCAACCACCCGAAGCATGTGCAGCGACAGCTAACCGCCAGCAGCATGATGTACGACAGGTGTGCTTTGCTTACCTTTTCCTATCGCTCAGTTGGCCTATGCAAAGTGAGCCAGTCCACGTTCGGGGAGTGCCGTGGGAGCCAAAATGACTTCCCTCGATCCTGAGACGGCATCTGATTACAGCAGTGGACTACGACGGTATTTGATTGTCTTGGATCCCCACTCTCGTTCTTGATTAAGGAAGACATTCTTATCGAATGCTTTCGCAGAATCGTCTTCCTACGATCTAATAATTTCACCTCTGACATAGGAGTACGTACGGCCCCGGCAGTCCCTATTGATCCCACGCAATGAGGCCTTAGACGAAACTCAAACGAGAACCGCTAAGAACTTCGTTTTGATTATTCCTTCTCGGGTTAAGAGACCAACAAAAAGAGTCAAGAATCGATCCCTTGTTATTCCATGCTTTATCATTCGCGAACGCCTGCTTTGGACACGCTGGTTGTTCACAGTAACATCGGTGATCGACCCGTATGCGTATGGTGTACGCGTAAGTGCTTTCATCCTCGAACTGCCTGCTGTCCATCACAGGCCATCATGGGCTATCACAGGCGATTATAGTTGTAGCGGCGCTGACTGTGGCTAAAGGGCTGCTCGATGTTATTTTGTCAAACTCACACCAATCTGATAGTACTGCCTAAACATCAAACCGTGTTTTCTCCCTCCGTCCGCAGGATTCAGGACGACCTGCAAGCAGCCAGGCGCATGCAAGAAGACGACTGCAATCGCACGCAACAGCGCGCTTTGCGGGTGCTTCCGGACGTCCTCCATGCGGCAGCTTGCCGGCCCACGTCATCAACGACACCTATGCACATGCGAGAGCCGACTATGACCCCGCCCATCCACGACTATACACCGCCCCTCGTCGAAGGCATCGACGTCTACGAGGTCTCCGTCTCTTGTTCCTACTTTCACGTGTTCCTAACATAAACGACAAAGGTCACCTGGACCTTAGATTCCCGGATTCCCAAGCGAACTTCTGCTCGAAAAAAGTCTTCCCCTCCTGGTGCCTTTGGGTCTCCGGGATGGAAGGATCGCTACCTATTCCAAATGAAAGAATCATTCGTGTTCATGTCCGCGATGAAATCAGTACCCCCTCGGAGGGAAGGGGGTTGTCCAGGACACAGACTGCCTTTTGAGGAAACTCTGGACAAAACTCAAGAGGCTGATGCGGGGCTCTTCGGAAGGTTTCGTAGCGCATCTTGTTGCAGCAGCAAACATTGACCTTTTACCGCGTCGCCACCCTGGAGGTGCAGTGTTAGAACTCCAGGTCTGACCTTCTCGACACCTTAGTCCCCCAGTCATAAAGAGTTAAAGAATACTCAAATACCCCCGTGTTTAGGGAAGAAATCACGAGCAGCAACCTCACTCCTGTTCGCCTCGTCTCGACCCCCATTTCAAGGCTCTGGATAATCGAATATACCGGTCCCTTACCCCCTTACAGACAGGGTGAGGGAGGCTGTCCAGCGCGCAGAAAGCCTTCTGGGGAATCTATGGGTCAATCTCGAGAGTCTCCCGACCCCAAAATGGGAAACCTGGCGCTCCTTGGAAAGGTTTCGTAGCACATTCCCTTCACAGCAGCAAACACTGATTCTTTTTGACGTGTTTTTGCTCTGGAGGCCGCATCCGAACTCCAGGAACACAGGTCTCCCGTCCGCAGGCTTGAACGTAAAAAAACCACCAGATCTTTGTATGTATGTATGTATGTGTGTGTGTGTGTGTGTGTGTGTGTGTATGTGTGTGTGTGTTACGGACCCGTTTTAACGTGGTGCCTCCCTTCACGAAAGTACGACCACGCTCAGATTAAGCTAGGTGACGGCCGATGCACCCCCGGGCTGGGAGTGGGGGCCTCCATTCGCTCTCCTGTTTGCGTGATGCTTTGTGCAGCAGCTGGCTAATGCTTCGTTTTCAGCCACACAATCGCCGCAACGTCCTAGTCTGTGAGCTGTGCAGAAGTGCATCCGGGGCCTTAGACCATCCGATCCGTGATGATGCTGCTTGAGGCGACAGCAGG
Source organism: Diplonema papillatum (assembly GCA_030068145.1). Classification (NCBI taxonomy): domain Eukaryota; phylum Euglenozoa; class Diplonemea; order Diplonemida; family Diplonemidae; genus Diplonema; species Diplonema papillatum. The sequence continues at coordinate 144,401 of JAPJBO010000240.1, forward strand.
TCTCCGCCGGTAGACGCTTTTTTACGCACTCACTGCATCGCGGCTTTTTGTGGAGCGAGCAAACCACTCCAGGGCGGGAAGTGTTAGCAGCGCCTTCTGGGGCCTCGCACGGGGGGGCACCTTTGCGCGGGTCAGTGCTTGAACCCCTTTCGGCCTCTTCCGTTCTGCCTTTCCAGTCGGGTTTTCCCTGTGTCCATCCTGCCGCCCGTCACCTTCTTGTACGCCTTCCCCATCTCAACGAGGCTAAGCGCTTTGCCCAAGGCGTACCGGCGAAAGTCGGTTAGCATCTTCTCTTGCCTTCGAGGAGTCGGCCGCTGGCGCTGCACCAAGTCCATGGCGGCGTTTCTCAGGGCATCAGCGTCCGTGTTCCTCTCGCGCTTGACGTGCTCGATGCGCACTGTCATCCGTCGCTGCAGGGAAGAAACCATTCTGGCAGCGCGTGTCTGGTATGGCTTGAGCTCCTCGGAACATGCCAGGCGTCGCAAAAGCTGCCCCACTACCAGTGCCGAGTCCCCCCGCACCGTACACTGCGTGCCGTCCGCATCGTTCGCTTCGTTCAGCAGATGCAGGCCCGCTAGCACCGCTTCATACTCTGCCACGTTATTGCTGCGCACGGTGGGCAGCGGCAGGATTACTTCCGACACCTTGACGCCGTCTCGGTACATTACCGCCCCTGCGCCAGCAACGGCGAAGGCGGTTCCGTTCGCTCTCGCCCCACCATCGAAGCACACAAGCAACCTGCTGTCGCCCATTTCCCCATCCGCTAGCGTTGTGCGAGCTGCTGTCACCTTGCCTGTCTGTGCTTGAGGTACTGCTGTATAGTACCTGCTTTTGAGGTCAGGGAGCCGCTGTCCGGTGTGCATTTCGAACTCTACAGCTAACTCGATGAAGCTGATGCCCAGCTCGTCGTGTCCCGGGGGTGCCCATTTCACCTGCCGCAGCCAGTCGGTGAACGCCATCCACATTTCCCGTCCGTATTTCCATTTCGTTGTCACGGCGGATGGCGCAATGAAAGGGACTGCGAGTCGGCAGGGTTCAGTTGGTCTCCAGCCTCGCGGGTAGCTCTCTGTCCTGTGATGCCGGGCTGACCTGTCGAGCAGGCCGTCGGCACCCTGGCGTTCCCTCAGCACTTCGACAAAGAACAGTTGCAGTCGCTTCACTACATGCCGCCTTTTCTCCTTTTCTGCCGGCAGCACGGAGGTGCTTTCGTCTACCTGAGGGGCTGGGGCTATCCCGCACAAGCGCAGACACGGGGGCCAGTTTACCTGCATGGTCCTTATGTCTTCGTACTTCGCGCGCAAGTGCTCCCAAGCGGGGCAGCTCCAGAAAAGGTGATCCACCGTTTCTCGTTCCTCCGTATTGCAGTATAGACAGCTTTCTTCACCGGCCCCTGTTCGTCCAGCCGCCGGCGTGGCTCCCACAATCACTGATTTCAGCATGCCGGCTTGATACGCGGTGAGTGGGGAATCGTGCATCTCCAGCAGGTGCCGGGTTGTCTGGTAATCCACCCCGTCCCGCACTCCCCCGAAGTCTCCTCCCCGCCTTGCCGCGAGCTGAGCCATTTCGCGTAGTCTCAAAGCGTATCGCAGGTCGTGCTGTAGAAGCTTCGTGTTGTCCTGTGCCGCTGCATCATGCACTACCTCGTCTCCGGCTTCGTTCGTGTAGGCGATGCTGGTTGGTGCCACCCATCGCCACCCGAGTCCGTCTAGCGCTTCTTTGAAGAAGGCGAAAGGTCCATGCAATGTCGCAAGCGAGTCGCTGTGCTCCCACGCTGTCTGTGACAGAGATCTCGCGGACTCCCACTTCTTGAGTTGCACTGCCCAGGTGGTGATTCTTCTGTATGCCGGCACAACTACCGGGTCGAGTCGGTGCCCATGATGTAGGATATGTAGGACCGCCTCTTGAGCTCGGCGCGGCGGCCCAGTCCACATCGCCTCCGTGAACAATCTTCTCAGGCGCACGCTGTCCCGCTTCGTCATTCCCGATACTGCTGCACCGTAGTACCGTTTAGCTCCCGCTGACATGCTGACCACGAGGTCCTTCGCTTCGCCTGGCAGCGGGAGGCAAGCTGCCCTTTTCAGCACCCGCTCAGCTTCGGAGTTCCTCTCCACAATCCGTTTCGACGGCCGAATTACCTCCCCCGGTGGCACCTTCTCTGTGGTTAGCATCACGCCGAGAACGTCGAATGTCACCCGCCTTTGTATACCTTCTTGTCGCCCGTTGTTCACTGCTGTGCCGTCGCTTTCCGCATAATCAAGGGTTTGCGGGGTGTCCGACGCCGTCGTGAAAAAATGCGACTTTTTCTGCGTGCAGACTTTCATCCCGGTCAGCCCGGCGAACATTCCTGACCGCCTGGCTGCCTCCTCTAAATCGGCAAACGTCTTCAGCATTGCATACACGTCATCGACGTACGATAGCGGAATCGCCGCTTCGATGTCCGCTACGTGTCGCATCCAGACACTGATGATGACGTTAATGAGAATGACACTCAGCGGGCATCCCTGCATTATCCCGTTCGTAGGCACGAAGCCTTCTCCAACCGTTGCTCCCACCCGGAAGTGACGCCGCATGTTGGTGTAGGCTGCCCTCAGAGTCCGCAGTACAACCTCGTTAAACCCCAGCTCCTCGGCCAGCTTAAAGGCTACTTCGATCGGTACCGAGTCAAAGCACTTTTGGAAGTCTGTGTGTGTGTGTGTGTGTGTGTGTGAAATCTCAGTAATGGGTAACCCCTGAGCGGAGTCTAGCCCAGTTGCGCAATGCACCTACGTTACTGCTGATGCACCAGCCGGCCGCTGGCGGTGGTTGCGACGTACACGGAAATGCAGCCTCGACTGGCATTGGTTTCCTTCTTCGTGATTTGCATGTTGCTGTCTACAGCAGGTGTCCGGGGGTATTCGCCTTCTCGTACATGTGGTGCAGCGCGGGGCGTCATGCTTAGTACATCTTAAGGCCGCATTGACATTCCGTCTCGTTGGCGGGTGAGATCGTTGACTGGGAGGGTCTTCTCGTCCTCTCCCCTTCCACTCTGCTGTTTCCTTCCAGGTCGCCTCGTAGTATCGCTCGGGTTGGATACTGGCTGCCCACCTTTCGTGGGCCTTGACAAACGGATTCGGGGTTGTTCCTTCCGTGTCGGATGCGCCCCGGCTCATCGATCGTAGCACTGCCTCCGTCTGCGGTGAGAGCACGGCTCGGCACGATACGCCCTGCATTACCCCACCGCCCAAGGCCGTAGCGCTCGTCACGTTCGCAACGCGTCCAGGGTGCCAGGCTGTGCCGTAAATCCGCGCGGCCGTGTTTGCTAGCGTGTGCAGGGTTCGGGCCTTTGCCAGCGCACTCCGTCTGTACGCTTCGTACTGCGCCATGACGGTGCTCACCTCTCCAGATGTCTGCGCTTGCACCTGGTCCATCGCCGCGTTGCTCAGCGCGTCGGCGTCGGTGTTGCGGTCACGCGCGACATGCTCCAGGTTGAAATTGAACCGTGGCGCGAGGGCTCCCATGGACGCCGTCGCCTGCAGGAGGTACGGCCGCAGGATCGGCTTGCACTGCGCTGTCTTCTTCATCGTGCTGATCACTACCTTCGAATCACCTCGGACCGTTACGGGTCCTTGCACGCTCGGGGGCTGCTCCCCGAGCAAGTGCAAGCCCCCGACCAGAGCGCTAAACTCTGCCACGTTGTTGGTCGTTCGGCCTAGGGGGACGATGACCTCCGCGATCTTCTTCCCATCTTCGTATACAACCGCGCCAGCACCTGCCACAGCCAACGCGGTGCCGTTTTGCCTCGACCCGCCATCGAAGTACAGACACAAGCCCGACTGCGCTTCGCTTGGTGGGAGGATCTCCCGGGCTGTCGTTGTTTTGGTCTTCCGCATTGTGGGTGGCTGGATTCGCCGATCCGACACGTCCGGCAGCCGTTCTCCCGTCGTGAGCTCAAAGTCGACGGCTAGCTCTAAGAACGTCACCGTGTGTTCGGATCCGATATGTGCCCAGCACAACTTGCCGATCCACCAGTGTAGCGCCTTCCAGAGCGCCTCAGTCTGCTTCCATTGCTGCGAAACCGTCCCCACTTCGATTGTCGGCATGGATATCCTTCTCGGGCACGGTGTCGTCCATCCCCATGGATATTGGGCTAAGCGGTGGTGGCGTGACGTCTCTTGTGCTCTGTCGTCGCGTATTTGACGAGCACGCAGTACTGCAAGGAAGAAACGCTGCAGGTTTCCGACGAAAGCACACGCTCGTACATGATCGGCTGCGCAGCCGCATCGACCCCATGCCTGTAGAGAGGCGCTATTCCGCACATGCTAAGGCAGGTTGGCCACGTTGTCCTGTCTGTGGTGACCATGCCGTGCTCTTCCCGCACATCCTTCCATGCCTCACACTGTGTGTGTGTGTGTGTGTGTGAAATCTCAGTAATGGGTAACCCCTGAGCGGAGTCTAGCCCAGTTGCGCAATGCACCTACGTTACTGCTGATGCACCAGCCGGCCGCTGGCGGTGGTTGCGACGTACACGGAAATGCAGCCTCGACTGGCATTGGTTTCCTTCTTCGTGATTTGCATGTTGCTGTCTACAGCAGGTGTCCGGGGGTATTCGCCTTCTCGTACATGTGGTGCAGCGCGGGGCGTCATGCTTAGTACATCTTAAGGCCGCATTGACATTCCGTCTCGTTGGCGGGTGAGATCGTTGACTGGGAGGGTCTTCTCGTCCTCTCCCCTTCCACTCTGCTGTTTCCTTCCAGGTCGCCTCGTAGTATCGCTCGGGTTGGATACTGGCTGCCCACCTTTCGTGGGCCTTGACAAACGGATTCGGGGTTGTTCCTTCCGTGTCGGATGCGCCCCGGCTCATCGATCGTAGCACTGCCTCCGTCTGCGGTGAGAGCACGGCTCGGCACGATACGCCCTGCATTACCCCACCGCCCAAGGCCGTAGCGCTCGTCACGTTCGCAACGCGTCCAGGGTGCCAGGCTGTGCCGTAAATCCGCGCGGCCGTGTTTGCTAGCGTGTGCAGGGTTCGGGCCTTTGCCAGCGCACTCCGTCTGTACGCTTCGTACTGCGCCATGACGGTGCTCACCTCTCCAGATGTCTGCTCTTGCACCTGGTCCATCGCCGCGTTGCTCAGCGCGTCGGCGTCGGTGTTGCGGTCACGCGCGACATGCTCCAGGTTGAAATTGAACCGTGGCGCGAGGGCTCCCATGGACGCCGTCGCCTGCAGGAGGTACGGCCGCAGGATCGGCTTGCACTGCGCTGTCTTCTTCATCGTGCTGATCACTACCTTCGAATCACCTCGGACCGTTACGGGTCCTTGCACGCTCGGGGGCTGCTCCCCGAGCAAGTGCAAGCCCCCGACCAGAGCGCTAAACTCTGCCACGTTGTTGGTCGTTCGGCCTAGGGGGACGATGACCTCCGCGATCTTCTTCCCATCTTCGTATACAACCGCGCCAGCACCTGCCACAGCCAACGCGGTGCCGTTTTGCCTCGACCCGCCATCGAAGTACAGACACAAGCCCGACTGCGCTTCGCTTGGTGGGAGGATCTCCCGGGCTGTCGTTGTTTTGGTCTTCCGCATTGTGGGTGGCTGGATTCGCCGATCCGACACGTCCGGCAGCCGTTCTCCCGTCGTGAGCTCAAAGTCGACGGCTAGCTCTAAGAACGTCACCGTGTGTTCGGATCCGATATGTGCCCAGCACAACTTGCCGATCCACCAGTGTAGCGCCTTCCAGAGCGCCTCAGTCTGCTTCCATTGCTGCGAAACCGTCCCCACTTCGATTGTCGGCATGGATATCCTTCTCGGGCACGGTGTCGTCCATCCCCATGGATATTGGGCTAAGCGGTGGTGGCGTGACGTCTCTTGTGCTCTGTCGTCGCGTATTTGACGAGCACGCAGTACTGCAAGGAAGAAACGCTGCAGGTTTCCGACGAAAGCACACGCTCGTACATGATCGGCTGCGCAGCCGCATCGACCCCATGCCTGTAGAGAGGCGCTATTCCGCACATGCTAAGGCAGGTTGGCCACGTTGTCCTGTCTGTGGTGACCATGCCGTGCTCTTCCCGCACATCCTTCCATGCCTCACACTGTGTGTGTGTGTGTGTGTGTGTGTGTGTGTGTGTGTGTGTGTGTGTGTGTGTGTGTGTGTGTGTGTGTGTGTGTGTGTGTGTGTGTGTGTGTGTGTGTGTGTGTGTGTGTGTGTGTGTTACTTTGTGTATACTGTCTGCAATTGTGTGTGTACTTGTGTGTACTTCTGTGTGTATTTGTGCGTACTTCTGTCTGCGTTTGGCAATTTCTGCTTTCCCCAACCTCGCTTTTGGCGAGTGGATATGAGGAGTTCGCTCAGAAACGTAAGGATATCCAACTTGACGCGCCGAAGGCGCCAAGCAAGCTTGCTAGGCGTGTTTACTTGTGTGTACTTGTGAGTGTACTTGTGTGTTGTGCTTCAGGCGCTGTTACGACTGCAGAGTGCCGGTGTCCTGTTTCAGTGTGGACATGCCGTACTTTGTCAGAATCTCTCTGCCCAAACCGCCCCCTCCCTCTTTTGGCATCTTTGCATATTTATCAAGTCCGGCCTTGTTATGCATTTTGACTTGTCAGGATGACTTGTCGTACAACAAGTGAAAGTGCATAACAAGTGCGTCTGGCGTACACACCCAAGCGGTTGAAGAAGAAGATAACCTTTTCGTTGACCGCACTACCCAGAGCCCGAATCCTGGACGTGGTTTCAGGTGGCAAATTGGCGAATGATCATGATCAGAAGGTCCTACTTGGGCGGTTCTGTTTCCTCACACATTGCATGTGGCCCAAGAGAGCTTCACACAGCCTTCGCGGTGTGGTTGGCTAAAAGAAAAAAAGTAAGTCGCAAGTGGCACAAAGACGTATTCTTACTTCTCCTTTCTTCATTTCCTTAGAAAAAAAGTAAGTCGCAAGTGTCACAAAGACGTACTCTTACTTCTCCTTTCTTCAAAGGCAGTTTTCGGCAGACAAAAAACTCCTGCAGAAAGGGGTTATTTGGGGTTTCGTGCTTTTTACCTCACCAATCTCAATGCACGCGGCAGATCCGCTTGATTCTATCGAAGAGTGGCTGGCCTTGAAGCGACAGACGACCCGTGCACTGGGGCCGCCGCCGGAGCCTCTCGACGTCGACCAATGGTTCAAGGCTGGGCAGTTCAGCACCAACAATGTGTATGCACACCTTTCGAAACAAAGCTGCGCATTTCCTTTACATAGGCGCAAGCATTGAAAGGAAAATTCTAATCCACCAATAACGCTAGAAAATGCTCGACAATAGCTGCCAGGCAAAGAACCGAAGGGATCCCAAGTGCTGTAGCTACTGAACCACGTGTTGAACGGACGTGCCCAAAACAGTACTTTCCTCCAAGGTTGTGCTCAAAATAGTACTTTCCCTCTCATCGCCACCATTGAAACCAGGTTTTGGGGCAAAGTCTTGGTTCCCGACTCTGGGTCCAAGTTTTGGGTCCAAGTTTTGGGTCCAAGTTCCGGGTCCAGGTTTGGTCCAAGTTTAGTCCAAGTTTTGGTCCAAGTTTTGGGTCCAAGTTCCGGGTCCGAGTTCTGGGTCCAGGTTTGGTCCAAGTTTTGTCAGGTTTTGGGATCAGGTTTCGGCCCCTCCGCGCTCGCTTCCAGCTGACGTTGCACGCATTTTCCTGCCAAGCAAAAACCTTGCCATTTTCACCGCCCCCTGAATGACGAGAGTCTGACTCTGCTACCCGAGCCTGGTCCAGCAAAAACTTGGACCAAAACCTGGACCAAAACTTGGACCAAAACTTGGACCAAAACTTGGACCAAAACTTGGACCAAAACTTGGACCAAAACTTGGACCAAAACTTGGACCAAAACTTGGACCAAAACTTGGACCAAAACTTGGACCAAAACTTGGACCAAAACTTGGACCAAAACTTGGACCAAAACTTGGACCAAAACTTGGACCAAAACTTGGACCAAAACTTGGACCAAAACTTGGACCAAAACTTGGACCAAAACTTGGACCAAAACTTGGACCAAAACTTGGACCAAAACTTGGACCAAAATTTGGACCAAAACTTGGACCTAAACTTGGACCAAAAGTTGGACCTAAACTTGGACCAAAACTTGGACCTAAACTTGGACCAAAACTTGGACCCACAACTCGGACCCAAGACTTGGACCCAACCCAAAACTTCTCAGACACTCAAGCTGGAGCAAAGTACTCTGTTGAGCACACAAACTCAGGAAAAGGTACTGTTCTGGGAACAAACTTGGCGAAAGTACTGTTTTGGACCATATACCATACTTTGCATCCTGGCAGAGTCTGGCAGAGTCTGGCTGAGTCTCGCCAGAGTCTGAGTCTGGGCGACTCAGGCAGACTCAGGCTGGACTCTGGCAACCTCAGGCTGGGCAGTGTATATTAGTGTTCGGGTCACTTCAAGGGACATTGAGGGCCAATAATCATAATCACAATTGCAATCACAAGGATTAAAATCCAGCCACCTGGAAGGGACTAGTGATCTCGTGCTTCGGGCACCACCTTGAGCACGACACACACAGGTGCGAAACAACTTGTACAGCTACACTTACAGCGTTAGGTATCTATATCACCAACAGGCAATTACCTATACTCAACGAACCGCGATTTTTGCGGCTCAGCGTTAAGTATAACACAACACACAACACTACAGACAACCCACACTACACAACGCACTATAGACTAGCCACAACACACAACACTATCGACAAGCCACACCACATAACACACAACGCACTACAGACAAGCCACACAACACAACGCACTATAGACAAGCCACAACACACAACACACTATCGACAAGCCACATCACATAACACACAACACACTATAGACAAGCCACACAACACAACGCACTATAGACAAGCCACACCACACAGCACACAACACACTACAGACAACCCACACTACCCAACGCACTATAGACTAGCCACAACACACAACACTATCGACAAGCCACACCACACAACACACAACACACTATAGACAAGCCACACCCTACAACAGATGCCCGCCAGGCACATTCCCGACGCCGGCAGGGCAGGCTGGAGACTTCAGCAACGCCGCCTGCCCACCGGGGACCATGGCCATGCCCATGGGCGGCGGAGGCATGGGCGGCGGCGGCTACTGCAACCCGCCCGCGAACTACGGCTACTAGAGACGACGACAGCGACCACGTGACGCGCGCTGCAGCCGCCCTTCCAACCAGCAGTTGGCCTGTTGAGCTGCGAAGGCTACGCCGCAGCAGACCCGCGCAGTGCGGGTCCTATTCAGCGACGAAGGCCTGCTGCTGCGACCTTCGTCGTCTTAATTGAGGAGGCTACGAGTCTGGTGCAGCCGAGCCAGCAAATCGGTTGTCTGCCGTCGGCCGGACCGAGAGATGTGCCGGTTCTACGCGTTTGTACCAACAAGTTGGGGGGGAGGAAGGCCGAACGTGTTAGTTTTGACGTGATGAGAGCTCGTAGTCAGCCAGCGTGTTCCTTGTGCGCAATGGAAACCCTCTCGTATCTGAAATGAGATTCTCTGCGGAGGTCCTTGCTGGCACGGCGACAGTCCCGTCGGTGCCCTTCTCCCCCCTTTTGGCGATCGTCTCACGAGTTAATGCCTATCATGTGAAGCCTCACAATAAGTGAACTTGCACTCTAATAAATGGGGCGAGCGCGATAGCCTTCCCCCTCCCATTCCCTTCCTAACTGGTAGCATGGGTGGTCCAGGCTATGACAAGCTACGAACAGCCGCCTGACAAACCAGACCTCACACCGCAGTCCTGTCTGCAGACACTCAGGTTCCGCGCTGATGATGGTCCGCCTTATGTGTCCGTGGCTTAAAGGACCGAAACACGGTGCTGACGGGACCAGCGCGTTGTTGCAGCACATATACACTCCAAGCACGCTCTTGCAAACCACCCCCTCACCCCCCATTCCCTTCCCCTTAATACCCCTTCCCTTCTCCAGCCTCCTGTTTTTAGAACTGTGTTTGCACTCTTCCCTTCACCTCGTTCCGCGGATCGGCGCCTGCCGACTCCGCTTTCACCACCCTTTGACTAACGCTGGTGGCAATCCTCTGTACAGCTAGAAGAGGGAATGGAAACCGCAGCCCTTGATAAAGTAGCCCTTTTGCGGGGGGTGGCGGGCGCGATTCGTGATTGGCTCTACGACCTTTGCATCCGGATTTTTTGGTGCCTAGTCGTGGCGTCCCTAGTCTGGTGGGACTGAAGGAAGCCCAATGTTTCCACCCTTTAATAATTATTGATTAGACACGGTGTCCTCCAGCACCGGGCGGGGAGTTAACTGTGCGGTCAAAGTGTCGGGTGTGGGCACACCCACTGTGAAAGCCGCCATCTCAATGTGAAATCCGTGTGACATCCGCAAAGCCAGTGTGAAATCCGGTGCGACACCCGCAATTCCAGTGTGAAATCCGTGTGCCATCCGCAGGTCCAGTGTGAAGCCCGGCGTGACCCCCGCATTTCCAATGTGAAATCCGTGTGACATCCGCAAAGCCAGTGTGAAATCCGGTGCGACACCCGCAATTCCAGTGCGAAATCCGTGTGCCATCCGCAGGTCCAGTGTGAAGCCCGGCGTGACCCCCGCATTTCGAATGTGAAATCCGTGTGACATCCGCAAATCCAGTGTGAAATCCGGTGCGCCACCCGCAATTCCAACGCGAAATCCGTGTGGCATCTGCAAAATCCAGCAAAACGCGCGCAAATACACACCCGAAAAGCGGGCGTGCCACCGGCTTTTCAAACTCCAGCTTTTCAGGCTGGACCCCCACCGTGTAGAGTCAATCAGCATTGGGAACTTTTAAGTACACGGACCACACGGACCTGCATGCACTTTTCTCACGGGCTAGGTTACGTAATGACTTCATCCGTGTAGAGTCAATCAGCAGTCAGAACCACGCCTCCCCCCCGTCCCCCCCCAACCCTCCCGTCTACACGCCGGACTTCAGCAGCCACATACTCAGTCAATGCGGGAGTGAAAAAGTGGGAGCGGCCGCTCCCGCGTTGAGAGAGTGAGGCCGACCGCACAAACGACCGCAAAACCACTCTCGCAACCAGGACTGGGAGTCCGGGGTGTAGCGTACATCTAAGATTCTATCTCTCCCACCCCTCCCCTTCCTCTCCCTCTGCTGCTTCTGCTTTTTCTTCTCTACAATATCTGAGATTCTTTTACCTAGAATGACGAAGGGGGTTTTCCACGCGTCTGCTCTTTTAGCTTGTCAATGCGACTACTCGTCTCGTTTGCTTCGCTTCGTCCCGACTGATTTGTCCTGCGACGCGTGTGGAATTGCAAAGAGAATGCTGCTACGATGATGTGCACAGTGGAGTCCAGCCTCAGAAGCTGGAGTTAAAAAGCGGGCGTCGCATCCGCTTTTCGAGTGTGGACTGTAGCACACCCGAGTGTAAGAATAGTAAGCTTGGAGTGTAGAAAAGTAGCTCACGGTGATGCAGAAAAGTAAATTGCCCGGCAGTAAAAAATCTTTTTGTGTGGTGATCGTCGTTAGCCGTGAGCACGTGGTCAGCGCTGCCTCGGTCGGAGCATCCTGCAGCAGAGTCTTTCAAGGAGAAGGGAGTTCCCGCGGGTTCCGGGTTTGCTGTACTTTTTTCCATTTCTTTTTCGGGAAAATTGGAACAACAGGATCGGCACTCCGAATACAAGAGGTACCTCTTGTATTCGACCCCCCCAGTAAAGTCTAGCCGCCACCTGGATAAAGAGCCTAAGCCCACAGAGTCTAGGCTCCTAGTGGTAGAGTACGGTGGCAACAGCTTCCCTTTGTTTTTTTTTACATCCACGGTCCACCGTCCCCAGGGTATTAGTTTGAAGGCTTCCGGGGTTTGCAGATTTAGACCGTTACTATGGGGTGGTTTTGGGCGGTGTTTCGGTGCCGTTTTCGCCGATGTACGGCGTCTTGGGGCGGAGCCGACACATCTCCACAACTTCGTTCGGCAAACGAGGGGTCTTCGTGGGTCCTTTATGGGTCAACTATGGTCACCCCGTCAGTTTGGCGACACATTCTGCGGGCGTTTTTTTCAACGTACACCAGCCTGGATCAAGCTTTTCGGGGGTTTCCGAATGCTTCTGGGTTCCCTGTGGGGTTGGGTACCATATGGGGACGCGCTCCAAAAAACAGTCCAAATCGTAAACAGACAGTCTCGTCAGGCAGCTGAAGGGGGGTGGACTATTTTCCTATGATTCCTATGATAATAGGTCCACGGTTTTGGTGTGCACCGCCGTGCTTACAACAACATTTTCTATGGTAACAAGCTTGCTTGTCTTTATCAAAAAGCGTCGGATGGCAGCGTGCTGTGTTAAATCACTCAAAACAGGGTTTACACACGTACGCACAAACAAATTTTTAGCAACATCGCGCCGAAGGCGCGACGGAAAATTTGGGCAAAAATAACTCCGCCCCCCTTTATCATGTGTGGGCAACTCTTAGCTCGTGTGGGATGCTCAACTGTCAAACAGGACCTTGGCCTGGTACATGTAGCACAGTGGCAGCTGCAACCTGCCGACCCGAAGCTGAACACAATTGAACGGCAGCGGCTGGGTCTCAGCAGGGGAGGCTCAGCAGCCTTCTGCTACAAACACCACACCCCGCCTATATTTACATTGGACACCGTTTTTTGAACATTTTCTTTTTTTTTTTCCCGGCCAAGTCAGGGCATTAGCTTGGTCTCCAGCCCATTTTCCAAATTTGGACCGCTAACGGCTTTTTGCGTTTCACTGTTTTTCAGCAGTTACTGCACTTAGGGGGCTCACCTGCCAGTGTTGCACGGGTCTCTGCCACCTCTCCGGCCTCAACCTCTAGTGTCGCGGTGTAGCAACAGCCAGGATTTGTCGACTGGAACCCCCGGTACCACAACATCTTGTCTCTGAGTACAGTAGAAGAATGGAGTTACACACTAACATGTGTGGCCCTCTAATGTAGTGTAGTGGTGATCTCCACCCAGTGTTCCTCAAATAGTAATAATCAATTTCTCGGCTCGCGTAGCGAGCCGATAAAGTACGTGCGCTCGGCTAAGGCCGGCGCGTGGCAAGACTGGAGGCAGCAGTTAAAGTTCGGGGAACAGTAAAGTTCGGGCGAAGCTATGTTCGGGCAATGCTGGTGAAGCTAAGTTCGAGTGATGCTAAGTTCGGGCGTTGCTAAGCGCTCAGGCTGCGCTGGTACTAAAAAACAGTTCGGGCACGAAGCGAAGTTCGGCCAGGGTGGTAAAGTCCGGGTGAAGCCAAGGTCGGTGCTCGTGCCCGGGGGGGGACACCCCCCCCGGACCCCCCCCGACCCACCGAGTGCGGGAAAAGTTTGGCGCTGGTACCCGGGTGGGCGCCCCCCCCGCCGCCCCCCGGCGAAGCAAAGTTCGGGCGCAGCTAAGTTCTGGTGAAGCTCAGTTCGGACGATAATAAGTTCGAGTGATGCTAAGTTCGGGCGGAGCTAAGTTCTGGTGAAGCAAAGTTCGGGCGCAGCTGAGTTCGGGCGAAGCAACGCTCGGGCGCTGCAAAGTTCGGGCGATGCTAAATTCTGGTACGGGCGCAGCTGAGTTCGGACGAAGCAAAGTTCGCGCGAAGCTGAGTTCTGGTGAAGCAAAGTTCGGTTCTCGTAGCAAGTTTGGCCTGTGATGGCAAGCTCGGCCGCCCGACTCCGTTTCCCGGGGTGACCCAAACACCGCGAGACACTGAGAAACTCCGCCAAAAACGCAAATTTCGGGCACATTTGACCCCGAAACGCAACAAACCTCGAAAACAATCTTCGACCGGAAAATTGTCAAGGGCGGGATTCGAACCCGGGCCTACCGGCCTGAAGGCCGACGCCCGCTCACTCTGCCACCCGTTTGCATTTTGGCAGGGGGAAAAAAAGCTAGCGCTGCACATCCCCCAGCTCCAAAAAACAATACACTTTTGAGTGTAGAGAAAAGTGGGGTTGGCTCGAATAGAGGCTATTCACATTGCATGTTCATAGGACCTCCAGTCTCGAAAAACGGTATGGTACACCAAATTTCCAGGCCCGAAGAAACGGTATCCATCATGCACAGACATCCAAGCTAGCTTGCTCCCTCCTCCACCACCCTGTCGCAAGGGCAGCGCGAACAGAAGTTGCCTCACACACCCGCCGACCCATTCGATACATTGTATTTGCCGAATTCTTCGAAAGACCTGCAGCCCAAGAAATAGGCTCAATACAGCGCGACGCGACGTATCTTCACGACAGGGCTGGGTCCTGAGAGGCCTCAGATTGCCACTCTGCCGGGGCTTGGTGGTGGTGTAGTCCCATTTTTTATTTCTTTTTTTCTCGGCGGCCTTTCCAAATTTGGACTGACAGTCCAAATGTGGATATAGAAGCTAATCCCCCGGCCGAGTCCGGTTTGCAGATTTAGACCGTCGGTCTAAATCTGCAACGGAAACTAATCCCCTGACCATCCCCGCCTCTATTTGGTGCCTGAGAACTCTGTTCCCGGGGTGCTACAAAAAAACTGGCGCCCCCTCGGCGGCAAAACATGAAAATGCGTATTTAGCAAAAGCTATTTGTGGGCACAAGCCCATCAGACATCGAGCTTCAGAGCCCACCGAGGGTCGGAATGAAACGATCGTTCAAAAACGCCCTCAGACCAAAGAAAGTGACCCGGGGTTGACCTCCAGATGGGTTCTTCCATATTTGAACGGTCGCCAGGAGGTTGACTGTGACTGTGTCATGATATTAGTAGCATGTCCCCCCCATCCGTAAAGGGTTAATCACTTCCGGACGAACTACCACTGTAGTGGTAGTTAACTCACGAAAGTTCGCGGGTGTCACGTTCGCGGGCGAGAGGCCAAATAATGGTCGAAAGTGGTCGCTGTTTGCTGGATCGGAAAGATCCTACACAAATCTTTGAAATGCGTCCGCAGAAATCCTGCTCCGAGCTCCACCGGATACCTGAGATTCGCCATGGAGCCACCCCTTTTCCCAAATTAACCCTGCCCCCCTCCGTAAAGTCTCGCTTTCGTCAGACAATACGAAAAGAGCAGAAACTCCTCGCAGGGCCTTGGGGTGCGAGGGGGAGGCGATCCCTCACGGTACACCCACGATGAGCCGTGCGTCACCCGCAACCGGCCCGCCGGCAGCTGCCGTTGAAGAGGACCCGTTCCCCGTGCTGACAAGGGCGGCGCCGCCGCCGGCGCCGGCGGCCGCCGCGAAGCGGCAGGGGAGCAGGGCGGCGCGGCGCCTGCAGGAAAAAAACGCCAACCCGACGGCCAGCGGCCAGGCGGCCCCGGGGGCGGCCGAAGAGAAGAAGGCCGTCGCGGCGCCGGCGACCGGCGCAGGAGTGGGCGGTGGCCATCAACAGCATCAGCAGGAACAACGGCAGCACCAGCAGCAACCTCAGGTACAGCAACAGCAGCAGCAGCAGCAGCAGCAGCAGCAGCAGCAGCAGCAGCAGCAACAGCAACAGCAACAGCAACAGCAACAGCAACAGCAACAGCAACAGCAACAGCAACAGCAACAGCAACAGCAACAGCAACAGCAACAGCAACAGCAACAGCAACAGCAACAGCAACAGCAACAGCAACAGCAACAGCAACAGCAACAGCAACAGCAACAGCAACAGCAACAGCAACAGCAACAGCAACAGCAACAGCAACAGCAACAGCAACAGCAACAGCAACAGCAACAGCAACAGCAACAGCAACAGCAACAGCAACAGCAACAGCAACAGCAACAGCAACAGCAACAGCAACAGCAACAGCAACAGCAACAGCAACAGCAACAGCAACAGCAACAGCAACAGCAACAGCAACAGCAACAGCAACAGCAACAGCAGCAGCAGCAACAGCAGCAACAGCAGCAGGAGCAACAGCAGCAGCAGCAGCAGCAACCTCAGGAACAGCAACAGCACGAAAGCGAGGAAGGATCCGGGGTTGCCGACGGCACCGCTGCAGCGGATTTGGACGCCTCGGGCCCCGCGGCAGCGCGCAGCGGGAGCCGGGGCTCCCGGGGCGACGCCGACGAGAAAGGCGGGAGGACCGACACCGGCGGCAACAAAAGCAGCAACGACAACAACAGCCACCGCGACAGCAGCAACGCCACCGGGCGCGGAACGACCCGTGCAACCGAAAGCGAAGGAACCGAAAAGCCCGCCGACGCCAACGGCGGAGGAGGCGTGAAAAAAAACCCCCCGGGTCCTGGAAAAGAAGGAGCCGACGGCGAACCGACGCGCGCGTCCGCATCCAACGAAAACGGGAAAGCCGGATCGAAGCGCGGCGGGAAGCAGCAGGGCCACGACAAAGAGGACGAAGCCGTTGAACCAACACGCGCATCTGCATCCAACGAAAACGGAAAAGCCGGATCGAAGCGCGGCGGGAAAGGCGCGAAGAAGCAGAGCCGCGACAACGCGGACGGCGAGGATGAAGCCGGTGAATCGACGCGCGCATCTGCGCCCAACGAAACCGGGACCGCCGGATCGAAGCGCGGCGGGCAAGGCGCGAAGCAGGACGGCCGCGACAAAGAGGACGGCGAGGAAGAGGAGCTGTGCCTGGTGTGCACCGACGCCATTTCGTGGCGCGGCGTGTGGGAGGGGTGCGGCCACTCGGTGTGCTGGAAGTGCGCCCTGCGGATCCGGTACATGAACCCAGACGACCCGAAGAGTGCGCTGTGCTGCGTCTGCCAGAGCAAGAGCCCGGGCATCGCGATCCAGACCCGGCGACCGCCCGCCGACGACGCGCCCGCCTTCCTGCACGACGACTCAGGATGGGCGGTCACCTACGAGACGCAGGCCATCAAAACTGCCGTCGAAAAGCTGCGCGGGCACTACTGCCACTTCTCCGGCCAGAAGCGGGCGGGCTGCTCCAAGAAGTCGGTATGGCCGCCTGTTGTGTCTTTTTCTTTCACATAAGCGCCAGCATTGAAAGGAAATGCTCGACGATGCTGCCCGACAAAGAACAGAAGGGATCCAAAGTGCTGTAACTACCGAACCACGTGTTGAACGGACGTGAGGTCATGCGGGTCTACCCCCACACGACAAATCACACAAACACAACAGGTCAAAAGTCCTGAGTGAGAAAACAACACACGGTGGTGTAAGCGAAGAACAAATCAGAATGTGTTTGTATTGTATTTGCCCCTTACCTCTATATTTCCCCCCTTCCATTCGGAGTCGAAGCAGCTACGTTGAGTATGTTTGCGTGCACCAGCATGGAACTGTCCTGGCTTCGGCAAGTTTCATGTAGCACGCTGCGCCACCTACTCATGTTTGAGTCCAGTGCATGCTGTCAGCAGGGACTTCCGCTTTACCTGCACATGTGGGAGGAGCACCGCCTGTGCGATCTATGCGAGGCCGACGAGGCCGGGGAGAAGCTGGTGTTCTACCGCAACTCGATGGCGCTAGTCGACCACTTCACGGCGCGGCACCTCGCCTGCAAGACGTGCGAGCGTCAGCACTACGAGAGGCGGCGCTGGCGGCTGCCTCAGGCGAGCCACCCGACGGAGTGGACGTTCGCGAACGAGATCCGACCTCCAGAAGCACCTCGAGGCAGCCCACGGGACCTCACACACACGGAGTGACACATCACCCGACACGAGCTGCACCCACACACACACGGAGTGACACTTCACACACACACGGAGTGGCACACCCGACACGAGCTGCACCCACACACACACACACACACGGAGTGACACATCACACACACACGGAGTGACACATCACCCGACACGAGCTGCACCCACACACACACGGAGTGACACTTCACACACACACGGAGTGGCACACCCGACACGAGCTGCACCCACACACACACACACACACGGAGTGACACATCACACACACACGGAGTGACACATCACCCGACACGAGCTGCACCCACACACACACGGAGTGACACTTCACACACACACGGAGTGGCACACCCGACACGAGCTGCACCCACACACACACACACACACGGAGTGACACATCACACACACACGGAGTGACACATCACCCGACACGAGCTGCACCCACACACACACGGAGTGACACATCACACACACACACGGAGTGACACATCACCCGACACGAGCTGCACCCACACACACGGAGTGACGCATCACCCGACACGAGCTGCACCCACTTCACTGTTTTTCAAGTTTTCAACCCTCTTCCTTATCCAAGCCCGTAATATAACAGTCTAGAACCCTTCAGCAAAGGTCACCCGGTTTCCCCGCGATTCCTGGAATCTCAAGCGAATTTTAATGCCAAAAGACTATAAAACCCCCGGACCCGTAAGTGAAATTGCACTCTAAACAAATATCACAATAAACGCTAAAAAAAAAACAGGCGTTCCCGTCGCTGCACGCGCTGCAGGA
The DNA here is from genome assembly GCA_030068145.1 of Diplonema papillatum. NCBI lineage: Eukaryota > Euglenozoa > Diplonemea > Diplonemida > Diplonemidae > Diplonema > Diplonema papillatum. Next base: position 162,721 of record JAPJBO010000240.1, read on the forward strand.
CCACCTCTGGCACACGCACGGGGTCAGCCTCTGCGAGGTCTGCGTGAAGGGCAACCGGAGCTTCGTCTCCGAGCAGACGCTCTACACCGACGACCAGATGCCGTTCCACGAGCGCGACGACCGGCACTGCAAGAAGGACGGCGTCTCGCCCTTCCAGGGGCACCCGCTGTGCCTCTTCTGCAAGAGCCGGCACTACGACACGGACGCGCTCTACCTGCACATGCGGGAGGAGCACTGCCTGTGCGACCTGTGCGAGGCCGACGAGGGAGGGGAGAAGCTGGTGTTCTACCGCAACTCGATGGCACTCGTCGACCACTTCACGTCGCGGCACCTCGCCTGCAAGACGTGCGAGCGCGAACACTTCGAGAGGCGGCGCCGGCGGCTGCCGCAGGCCAGCCACCCGACGGAGTGGACGTTCGCGAACGAGATCGACCTACAAAAACACCTAGAGGCAGCCCACGGCGCAAAGCCAGCCGGATCCCTCGTAGCAAGTATGTTCTACTCCGGAGAAGCCGGTGCCGCCGCGAAGCCCAGCAACAACAGCCATCCCGCCCCCGCCGACGAAGACGCGCCGTCCAACCCCACGATCACCTTCGACCTCGGGAGACACGGGCGCAGGACCACACGGCTCGCCGCTTTGCCGGTCGCCCGCAGCGACGCTCGGGGCCGGAACAAAGCGGAGAAGACCTGGGAGGCCCTTGAAGCCGCCTTGGTACGCGCTGGGGCGTCGGAGCTTGCTGTGGGGCAGGCGAAGCCGTACGTGGAGGGGTCGCTGCGGGCGCTCGAATTCTACGGGATTCTGCGGTCGTGCGTGCCGGACGTGCACGAGCACATAGCCGGGATTGCGGCAAGCATAGGGGACCCTGCGAGGAGGGAGGCGCTGAAGCTGGCGCACAACATGGCGGCGGACAACGAGCAGGGCCGCCCGGGCGCCGCCTTCCACAAGTTCTCCGCGGTCTGCGCGTACAACGCGTCGGCCTCGGCGGCGCTGGACGACGACTTCCCAGTGCTCGGGGGGGCGAGCGCCGCAGCGCCGCCGCCGCCGAGGCACGACACGTCCCCCCCGCCCGCCGCCGCAGCTGCCTCTGCACCGCCCCCTTCGAGTGGCGGCGGCGCGAAGCCGAAGAACAGCGTGTGGACCCGGCAGGGCAACGCGCCTTCGCTCACCCAGAGGCTCGCCGCGACCCAGCAGCAGCAGCTGAGCCAGAAGCAGCAGGAGGAGGCTGCCCGCAGGATCGACTTGTCGAGCGACGCTGATTTCCCGGCTCTCGGTGCTCCTTCTACTTCTTCTTCTTCTTCTTCTTCTTCCGCCGCCGCAGCGAAGCCGTCCTCATGGAGGGGCAGTGCCCGTCTTGCGCCTTCCAGCAGCAAGGCAAGCAGTCCGCAACCGCAGCAGCAGCAGCAGCAGCAGCAACCCGAGCAACCGAAGCAGCAGCAGCAGCAGCAGCAGCAGCCCTCGCCCAAGAAGCCCGTCGATCTCTCGTCAGCGGCTGACTTCCCCGCGCTGGGAGGCGGCAGGGCGGGAGCTCCGGCAGCGGGACGCAAGCCGAAGGGTGCCTGGGGTCGGTGATGACTGCCGCGGCAGCCTCTGGCTGGATGAGTTCTTGATGGCACGGGAGCAGCGTCCTGCACTGCAGCCGCCAACCAGTGTGCCGCCGGTTAATCAGCACACACCCAGGCCTTCTATCCAATAGCGTCGCAGAGACTCGCCGCCAGCAGCGTCCTGCTCTGCGCCGCCAACCAGTGTGCCGCCGGATGAACCAGCACCCGGGCCTTCTACCCACTATGTGAACCCGGTGAAGCTTGTTTGCTCTAGCCAGAGACTCGCTGCTGCAGCATCAGGGGACCCTGCGAGGAGGGAGGCGCTGAAGCTGGCGCACAACATGGCGGCGGACAACGAGCAGGGCCGCCCGGGCGCCGCCTTCCACAAGTTCTCCGCGGTCTGCGCGTACAACGCGTCGGCCTCGGCGGCGCTGGACGACGACTTCCCAGTGCTCGGGGGGGCGAGCGCCGCAGCGCCGCCGCCGCCGAGGCACGACACGTCCCCCCCGCCCGCCGCCGCAGCTGCCTCTGCACCGCCCCCTTCGAGTGGCGGCGGCGCGAAGCCGAAGAACAGCGTGTGGACCCGGCAGGGCAACGCGCCTTCGCTCACCCAGAGGCTCGCCGCGACCCAGCAGCAGCAGCTGAGCCAGAAGCAGCAGGAGGAGGCTGCCCGCAGGATCGACTTGTCGAGCGACGCTGATTTCCCGGCTCTCGGTGCTCCTTCTACTTCTTCTTCTTCTTCTTCCGCCGCCGCAGCGAAGCCGTCCTCATGGAGGGGCAGTGCCCGTCTTGCGCCTTCCAGCAGCAAGGCAAGCAGTCCGCAACCGCAGCAGCAGCAGCAGCAGCAGCAACCCGAGCAACCGAAGCAGCAGCAGCAGCAGCAGCAGCAGCCCTCGCCCAAGAAGCCCGTCGATCTCTCGTCAGCGGCTGACTTCCCCGCGCTGGGAGGCGGCAGGGCGGGAGCTCCGGCAGCGGGACGCAAGCCGAAGGGTGCCTGGGGTCGGTGATGACTGCCGCGGCAGCCTCTGGCTGGATGAGTTCTTGATGGCACGGGAGCAGCGTCCTGCACTGCAGCCGCCAACCAGTGTGCCGCCGGTTAATCAGCACACACCCAGGCCTTCTATCCAATAGCGTCGCAGAGACTCCGCCAACCAGTGTGCCGTCGGATGAACCAGCACCCGGGCCTTCTACCCACTATGTGAACCCGGTGAAGCTTGTTTGCTCTAGCCAGAGACTCGCTGCTGCAGCATCAGGGGACCCTGCGAGGAGGGAGGCGCTGAAGCTGGCGCACAACATGGCGGCGGACAACGAGCAGGGCCGCCCGGGCGCCGCCTTCCACAAGTTTTCCGCGGTCTGCGCGTACAACGCGTCGGCCTCGGCGGCGCTGGACGACGACTTCCCAGTGCTCGGGGGGGCGAGCGCCGCAGCGCCGCCGCCGCCGAGGCACGACACGTCCCCCCCGCCCGCCGCCGCAGCTGCCTCTGCACCGCCCCCTTCGAGTGGCGGCGGCGCGAAGCCGAAGAACAGCGTGTGGACCCGGCAGGGCAACGCGCCTTCGCTCACCCAGAGGCTCGCCGCGACCCAGCAGCAGCAGCTGAGCCAGAAGCAGCAGGAGGAGGCTGCCCGCAGGATCGACTTGTCGAGCGACGCTGATTTCCCGGCTCTCGGTGCTCCTTCTACTTCTTCTTCTTCTTCTTCCGCCGCCGCAGCGAAGCCGTCCTCATGGGGGGGCAGTGCCCGTCTTGCGCCTTCCAGCAGCAAGGCAAGCAGTCCGCAACCGCAGCAGCAGCAGCAGCCCGAGCAACCGAAGCAGCAGCAGCAGCAGCAGCAGCAGCCCTCGCCCAAGAAGCCCGTCGATCTCTCGTCAGCGGCTGACTTCCCCGCGCTGGGAGGCGGCAGGGCGGGAGCTCCGGCAGCGGGACGCAAGCCGAAGGGTGCCTGGGGTCGGTGATGACTGCCGCGGCAGCCTCTGGCTGGATGAGTTCTTGATGGCACGGGAGCAGCGTCCTGCACTGCAGCCGCCAACCAGTGTGCCGCCGGTTAATCAGCACACACCCAGGCCTTCTATCCAATAGCGTCGCAGAGACTCCGCCAACCAGTGTGCCGTCGGATGAACCAGCACCCGGGCCTTCTACCCACTATGTGAACCCGGTGAAGCTTGTTTGCTCTAGCCAGAGACTCGCTGCTGCAGCATCAGGGGACCCTGCGAGGAGGGAGGCGCTGAAGCTGGCGCACAACATGGCGGCGGACAACGAGCAGGGCCGCCCGGGCGCCGCCTTCCACAAGTTTTCCGCGGTCTGCGCGTACAACGCGTCGGCCTCGGCGGCGCTGGACGACGACTTCCCAGTGCTCGGGGGGGCGAGCGCCGCAGCGCCGCCGCCGCCGAGGCACGACACGTCCCCCCCGCCCGCCGCCGCAGCTGCCTCTGCACCGCCCCCTTCGAGTGGCGGCGGCGCGAAGCCGAAGAACAGCGTGTGGACCCGGCAGAGCAACGCGCCTTCGCTCACCCAGAGGCTCGCCGCGACCCAGCAGCAGCAGCTGAGCCAGAAGCAGCAGGAGGAGGCTGCCCGCAGGATCGACTTGTCGAGCGACGCTGATTTCCCGGCTCTCGGTGCTCCTTCTACTTCTTCTTCTTCTTCTTCCGCCGCCGCAGCGAAGCCGTCCTCATGGAGGGGCAGTGCCCGTCTTGCGCCTTCCAGCAGCAAGGCAAGCAGTCCGCAACCGCAGCAGCAGCAGCAGCAGCAGCAGCAACCCGAGCAACCGAAGCAGCAGCAGCAGCAGCAGCAGCAGCCCTCGCCCAAGAAGCCCGTCGATCTCTCGTCAGCGGCGGACTTTCCCGCGCTGGGAGGCGGCAGGGCGGGCGCTCCGGCAGCGGGACGCAAGCCGAAGGGTGCCTGGGGTCGGTGATGAGAGGATGAGTTCTTGATGGCACGGGAGCTGCGTCCTGCACTGCAGCCGCCAACCAGTGTGCCGCCGGTTAATCAGCACACACCCAGGCCTTCTATCCAATAGCGTCGCAGAGACTCGCCAGCAGCGTCCTGCTCTGCGCCGCCAACCAGTGTGCCGCCGGATGAACCAGCACCCGGGCCTTCTACCCACTATGTGAACCCGGTGAAGCTTGTTTGCTCCAGCCAGAGACTTCTACTTCTTCTTCTTCCGCCGCAGCGAAGCCGTCCTCATGGGGGGGCAGTGCCCGTCTTGCGCCTTCCAGCAGCAAGGCAAGCAGTCCGCAACCGCTGCAGCAGCAGCAACCCGAGCAACCGAAGCAGCAGCAGCAACCCGAGAAACCGAAGCAGCAGCAGCAACCCGAGCAACCGAAGCAGCAGCAGCAGCAGCAGCAGCAGCCCTCGCCCAAGAAGCCCGTCGATCTCTCGTCAGCGGCTGACTTCCCCGCGCTGGGAGGCGGCAGGGCGGGCGCTCCGGCAGCGGGACGCAAGCCGAAGGGTGCCTGGGGTCGGTGATGAGAGGATGAGTTCTTGATGGCACGGGAGCTGCGTCCTGCACTGCAGCCGCCAACCAGTGTGCCGCCGGTTAATCAGCACACACCCAGGCCTTCTATCCAATAGCGTCGCAGAGACTCGCCAGCAGCGTCCTGCTCTGCGCCGCCAACCAGTGTGCCGCCGGATGAACCAGCACCCGGGCCTTCTACCCACTATGTGAACCCGGTGAAGCTTGTTTGCTCCAGCCAGAGACTTCTACTTCTTCTTCTTCCGCCGCAGCGAAGCCGTCCTCATGGGGGGGCAGTGCCCGTCTTGCGCCTTCCAGCAGCAAGGCAAGCAGTCCGCAACCGCAGCAGCAGCAGCAACCCGAGCAACCGAAGCAGCAGCAGCAACCCGAGAAACCGAAGCAGCAGCAGCAACCCGAGCAACCGAAGCAGCAGCAGCAACCCGCGAAACCGAAGCAGCAGCAGCAACCCGAGCAACCGAAGCAGCAGCAGCCCTCGCCCAAGAAGCCCGTCGATCTCTCGTCAGCGGCTGACTTCCCCGCGCTGGGAGGCGGCCGGCCGGGCGGGACGCAAGCCGAAGGGTGCCTGGCTGTATGAGTTCCAGCGTCCTGCACTGCAGCCGCCAACCAGTGTGCCGCCGGATGAACCAGCACCCGGGCCTTCTACCCACTATGTGAACCCGGTGAAGCTTGTTTGCTCTAGCCAGAGACTCGCTGCTGCAGCATCAGGGGACGAGGGAGGCGCTGATGGCGCACAACATGGCGGTGGACAACGAGCAGGGCCGCCCGGGCGCCGCCTTCCACAAGTTCTCCGCGGTCTGCGCGTACAACGCGTCGGCTTCGGCGGCGCTGGACGACGGCTTCGGATAGGATGACGCACACACGGCGCGGTGTTGACACACAATTCGATTCCGCGCACGTTCTTGCAACACCTCCCCAGATCTTGCCACTTCACCTGACTCGGCTGCCACCGCCTTAGGCCGCAAGCAGCAACCTTCACCAAAAAAAAAGCCTCGGAGGGGCCTATTTTTCGACGGTGGAGGGAGGACTGCACACAGTTCTTTTTTTCGTGAACGCTGACCCCGCCCGCCACGAAACCCAGTTCACTCCTGTGTTTCGTGTGGGCTGCATTCCTCCTTTGAGACTATGCAACCTCGAGTATGTTCTACAAAGCAGGTGCGTTTGTTTGTGCGCAGAAACGGACCGTAACCGTAAGCTTCATATTGTCCACACTGCCAACTACTACTTTTTAGTACTAACAATCTTGCGGGTTGTCCTTCAATGTATTGCGCAGGCTAAAAAGACGTAGGCAGCGTGTTTTGGTGGTTGATCAGAGTTCCTTACCTGAATACACACAGGGTAAATACATACATATATGTGGGAAAAACGAACAACCGGCACGCACAAACAAAACGAAGCGCCTGTCTTTTTCGTGAACGCTATCCCCGCCCGCCACGAAAACCATGTTTCGTGTGGGCTGCAATCCTCCTTTGAGATTTTGCAACCGGCGACCTCTCCTCGAGTCTGTTCTACAAAGCAAGCAGGCGCGTTTGTTTGTGCGCAGTAACGGAACCGTAAGCTTCGTGTCGTACCGCGGTTTAACCTGAACGCATACAGGTCAAATCGCACAAACAAAGCATTGTTACCACAGAAGTCGAATACTTTTTACTAGCTTTGTTGCCACAATGCTCGAAGTGTCGGGAGCAGGCATCAAAGAGCGCATACGGACATACTAGCTCAAATAAAGAGGCCTTTTCGACAATGGTCACCCGGCTTTGAAACCGGGATCCCTCAAGTTCGCTTTCACTCTAGGAAAAGGCGCGTGCCAACCTTTGCGGGTTTGAGTGTACGTCAGCCGGTCCATCTCTCTTGATAGACCGTGATAGACCGAAGAATACAGCACCGAGCAATTCGATGCAGCTCTAGGGACGAGGGATGGACCTGATAGACCGTGATTCACTGTGATAAACAGCGGCAGTTTTGGGTTAGAATGCATAGAATCTATGGCGATAATCTGCATTAGCCACTGGATGATTACCTCTTCGATCGTACCGTGTCGTGCTTCTGGCGCGTGCCAACCTTTGCGGGTTTGAGTGTACGTCAACCGGTCCATCTCTCTTGATAGCCCGTGATAGACCGAAGAATACAGCACCGAGCAATTCGATGCAGCTCTAGGGACGAGGGATGGACCTGATAGACCGTGATTCACTGTGATAAACAGCGGCAGTTTTGGGGTTAGAATGCATAGAATCTGTGGCGATAATCTGCATTAGCCACTGGATGATTACCTCTTCGATCGTACCGTGTCGTGCTTCTGGCGCGTGCACTCATTCGAATCGTCGTCCTCGCGCGATCGTTTTGCGACCCTTCCCTTCCTTGCCGGGTTGGATGCTTCTTCCATCCGTACGTATTCACCGCCTGTTTGCTGTTCCGGCCGGTCATCGACGCGGTGCTTCGCAAGATTGCTAGTACACTAAAGCAAAGACCTCCTTCTTGCTCTTTAATTACAGCTGCTTCGGCTAGTTCGACAACCACTTAGCTTTCACAATACGTTGTACGGCAACCCGAGATTGCTAGTACCAGAAAGCAAAGCAAGACCTCCTTCTTGCTCTTTAATTACAGCTGCTTCGGCTAGTCCGACAACTACTTAGCTTTCACAATACGTTGTACGGCAACCCGAGATTGCTAGTACCAGAAAGCACAGCAAGACCTCCTTCTTGCTCTTTAATTACAGCTGCTTCGGCTAGTTCGACAACTACTTAGCTTTCACAATACGTTGTACGGCAACCCGAGATTGCTAGTACCAGAAAGCACAGCAAGACCTCCTTCTTGCTCTTTAATTACAGCTGCTTCGGCTAGTTCGACAACTACTTAGCTTTCACAATACGTTGTACGGCAACCCGAGATTGCTAGTACCAGAAAGCACAGCAAGACCTCCTTCTTGCTCTTTAATTACAGCTGCTTCGGCTAGTTCGACAACTACTTAGCTTTCACAATACGTTGTACGGCAACCCGAGATTGCTAGTACCAGAAAGCACAGCAAGACCTCCTTCTTGCTCTTTAATTACAGCTGCTTCGGCTAGTTCGACAACTACTTAGCTTTCACAATACGTTGTACGGCAACCCGAGATTGCTAGTACCAGAAAGCAAAGCAAGACCTCCTTCTTGCTCTTTAATTACAGCTGCTTCGGCTCGTTGTGTCCGCCCATATTTTTCACAGAGCGCCAGCTGGGAAGGAAATGCTGGACAAAAGCTGCCGGACAAAGAACCGAAGGGATCCCAAGTGCTACCACGTGTTGAACGGACGCGAGGTCATGCGGGTGTACCTCAACACGGCAAGACACACAAACGTAACAGGTCGAAAGTCCTGAGTGAAAAAAAAACAACACACGGTGGTGTAAGCCAATAATCAAACCAGTTTGTGTTTGCATTGGATTCGCTCCCCGAATCAAAGCAGCTACGTCGAGTATTTCCTCCCATTATGTCGTCTTCGCCATCATCGAAGACCACAAAATGCGGCGGCGGAGCCAGAACCGCATTCGCGGAGGGTTTGTTTCGCAAGATGTTCATGCAGAATCGAGCTGGGCGCCGTCCGGGAGAGAGTGCCCACTGCCTGCTTTCTCTTCCGGCACCGGCACCGAGCTGCATCGGGACGCGGGCTGATCCGAGAGCGTTTTCCATCGGTTCCGTATTCCAGGGAAACGGCTTACTCCGCACTTCCAGGTGTTCCTGGCTGAGGAAACATCGTTTTCTAAAGGGTGCGGAGACATCCAACCTACGAGAGCGTCTCCATCCGTCACCCCCCCCCTTTAAATGAACATTTGGTGACAGGGGCGACATGGGCACGCCAGCCGGATACCTCGGGCTGCATTTTTCTAACCGTCATACGTGACCAATTCTTGGCCTCCCAGAACGGCAATGGAAAGATACGTCGCAAATCGTTCGGTGTATTGCGGCCCCCGACGCACATGCCAAGCACCAGAGGGGAACCCCCCCCCTTCTTTTTACCCCTGCAAACCCGTGAATAGGTGCTACGGGAGTATCTGGCAACCGCTGCTTAACAGTGCATGCTAATCCATGTGGTTCATGTACTTAAAAGAACTCAATGCTTAGCAGTGCTCACGTGGGCGGTGTCTTCGGACAGCACCTCGTGATGTTCGCATCACAAAACAAAGAAGACAGTGAAATGGTCGTTACCTGGTCGGGTTTCGCTCGCGACCGTTTCCTGAACAATCCTTCACTAAATCCGCGGTTAAATAACCTTGGCCTCAGTGGTGCAAGCACCACGCGCTCTTCAAACCCAAGAAACATTTTCCCCCCCGATTATACCGGACGTATACGTCCGGCTCGTCGGAATAGGGTTAAGGGAGGAGAAGGGGAGGGGGTGCGGAAGCTCGCCCCTCTCAGGCTTGCCCGTTCGTTTTGCATTATTTCTGCATTCGGCCGCGTCCAAACAAAGAAGAAAGAGGAAGAAGAAAAAGAAAAAGAAAAAGGCCGTTCCGGGTCCAGGAACGTGACGGTCAACCACAGCTTGCAAGGCTTGAGTCGGAGGCAGCACAGAGCCACAACCCCGTCCGCTCTGCCCTGCGGCTGACCGTCTCGACGAGCTTATGTTCAGCGCAAGCGCCAAGCCCCAAGGGCGCGCCACGCCTTGATGCTTTAGTTTGGGAAATCGGTAGCCACTTGCCCGTGGCTCTGCAGTACCGCCGAACACGTGGAGCTTGGCTCCCGTGTAGCAGGCTTTCCCTGGTACCAAACAAAGAAGAAAAAAAAAAAAAAGAACAAAGAAAACGAAGCGCCTGTCTTTCTTTAAAGAACAAGAAGAAATTGCGGTATCAAGGCGATTGCGAGCTCGGCGTCTCTTCCCCCTCCGGTCGGCGCGTCTCCCCTTTCCGTTCCCCCTCTTTGTGTTGATTGCACACGGGGAAGCAACTATCTACGACCGCCGTCTTCTCAAACCCGAATCAATGTGAAGAAGGGTGTGGGTGCCAACCGAAGACCCGTGTCTGGCAGCGGCTTCACCAGCTTCATGTCGCAATACAGCATTGCCCCGGGTGTCCCGCGGAGTCCGGGCTTTCCGGGGCTGGAAAGGGATCTATCGAAAACTCGTAGAAATTGTCCCCTGTTGTTGCAGTAGTTCATTCCGGGAATGGATCCACAGGGGAAACCGTAGAAAGGGTTCCCTGTTGTTCGAGTAGATCCATTCTGGGAATGGACCGACAGGGCAACAGTAGAAATTGTCCCCTGTTGTTGCAGTAGTTCATTCCGGGAATGGATCCACAGGGGAAACCGTAGAAAGGGTTCCCTGTTGTTCGAGTAGATCTATTCTGGGAATGGACCGACAGGGCAACAGTAGAAAGTGTCCCCTGTTCCCAGCGGGGCTGGCCGGTGTCCCCACACTGCTCATTAGCGGCGTTGAAGACTCAAGGTCCACACTGCAAGTGGGCTGCATTTCACGATCGAATGCTTGCAGATCCCTGCAAGAATCACGAGAACGCGTTCATGAGAACGATGTTCCGGTTACCTTATCGGGTAAGAGACGACGAGACTAAAGTTAAGACCCATAAGCTCGGAGTACCGGCCTCAGACGCGGTACCGTGCCTGTACTGTTTGTGTACCGAGAAGGCCGTATGCGCCTGTGTTAGAGAGGTCAGCACGCGTGAACACAAGCGTGTAGCGGACTCTTCGGCAAGGCGGGACGTGTGTGTGTCTTTTATACCATATCCACGGTTGGCATGTAATAATTATTATTAGATTCGATTAGATTTTATTAGATATTATTAGCATGATTATTACGTATTATTAGATCTAATAATGGGTAATAACTAATAATTTCTAATAATTTCTAATAATAATTATTACCTGGTAATAATTTCTAATAATTTCTAATAATGTCTAATAAAATCTAATAATTTCTAATAATCTAATAATCGCCTGTAGAGAGTCCCCAGATGTGGGAGGATCCGGGAAATACTACTCAGTCGGACTAGGATCTTGGCAATGAAGCCGCGAAAATGGAGGGAACCCAGGAATCAAAGTAGCTACACCCAAATCTCAGACTTGTACTCAGTGAAAATATCTGATTTAGCTCTCGGTGAAAATCTCAGATTCAGCTTTCGGTGAAGATCTGCAGATTGTTCCTCCAATCTCAGATTATGCACTCAGCCCAAGACTCACATCGAGTCTGTGAGCGAAAACCCGGCGCCCGCCCAGAAAACATCACGGTCCCGGACGATGCTCAATGGCGACGAACGCAAAGAAGAAACACGAAAACAACACCAGAATCCATGCCAGGCAAGAGACTGGGTGGCCTGGCAGTGCAAGCCAAGCGGTGACGCCAAGGTGTTTTTAAGCAATGGTATTGTATTAATGTCGCCCCATGATGTACTTAATCACCGCAAGTCCCAGCGCTTCATCAAAGCGGTTGTGGGTAAGCCGCGGTGAAAAGGCAGGACGTGACTGTGGTGCTTGCAGAAGACAGCCCGAAGAACCGGCAGAAGATCCCAAGCAGGCCGTACATTCCACATGCAGATGAACATGAAATGACACGGGATCGTATTGTCTGCTTCGGTCGGGTTCCAGCGAATGCCGAAATGCACCACGCACATCATCAAAGGCCACATGCAACGGACTGTATGCCCAGCGAACGGGATTCGTGCTCAAAAGAAGGTTTCCCAGATGGAGTTAGACCCCCATTCTGCCCTAAGAATACGGGTTCTGGCGGGTAGAGGTCGCATACCCCACATGCCACATCATCGTCCTCTGCCAGGATCTTGCCTCAAACCTCTCCTACCTCTTTTGGCATCCTTCCATTTCGACTTAGCAACAAACGGAATTGCGAACGGGGTGAAAGGAACGGTTTGGACGCACGAACACCCACTGTGACGATCACCTTCCACTCCTAGGGGCACTTTTGCTGTGAGAATGCATGGGAAAGTCAGGTAATAATGGATTATTACCTGGTAATAATATCTAATAATGGGTAATAATTTCTAATAATCAGGTAATAATATCTAATAATTTCTAATAAAATCTAATAAATTTGGGGCGGATTTCGGAAATCTAATAATAGGTAATAATCGTGATTATCTGCCAACCGTGCATATGGTACGATGCCAAAGGGGGGGGGGGGGGGTTTTGGGCAGATGTTTTATGGCATAGTAAGATACAGGGCATGTGGGGTATGGGACCCATATCCCCCCAGAAACCATTTTTTCGGGCCGGTTTTGGGGCCAAATGCCCTCGGAGAGCCTTCTTCTGAGCGCAAAACTCTGTTTCTGTGGGTTTCGAGGCCCCGCACGGTGCACTCCAGCATCGTGTGGGGGTGTTAACTGTGCGGCCAAAGTGTCGGGCGTGGGCACACCTGCTAGATCCAGTGTGCCACACCCGCAAATCCAGCGTGAAATCCACTGACACCCAACAATCCAGTGCGGAATCCAGTGTGGCACCCGCAAATCCAGTGTGAAACCCACTGTACACCAGCTAAAACAGTTCCCCAAGTTGGATCGAGTCACCTGTCGTCCAACGCAAATCAATCATCAAGGAGGCGAGGCCCCTGGTTGTTAAAAAAGCTGACCCCAGGTTCTTCTGGCAGTATTGGCAACTTTTATTGGCAGAAATCGGCTTGTCGGATCGAAAGAAGTGAGTTTGCTGCTGGTAACCTCACGAAGGCGATGGTTAATCGTGTTCCCTTCTGCAGGTGTCGCACACGTCCGGCCAGGTGTTCGAACCGGGCACCACGTAGCTGGCGGTACGTGGTGTACGACACCTTTGCCGTTAGTTGGCCTTCTTCGTCCACCAGCCTGTGCTAGAAGGATTTGTGCGACGAACGTCTTGTGCACGACAGCTTTTCCGTGACCCACGACGTCGGTGGTTGCCTCCACGAGATCGTCGAATGCCTGCTGCCTCATGGGTCACCTTTGTCGGTCGCCCTCTGTACAGAGACCCCGGGCGCAATCGGGTCAACTCCTGCAGCTTTCATCAGAAAGGCTCTCGTCGCTCTAAAGTGTCTCCGCATGGAGCCCTGTGACCTATCGGACTTCGTGTGCGTCTTGCCTTGCAAATTTTTGAGCCAATTCTTCGAACGAAACGCATTTACGAGTCACGCATTCTGAGAACAGAGCTAAGTTCCTGTTCTGGGTGGGTGCTGCCGCCGTAGCCATTGTACAGTCGTAACCCCACCTGGGGCCTCAAAGTCCACAACAACTGAGTTTTGCGCTCAGAAAAAGGTTCTCCGAGGGCATTGAACCCCAAAATCGGCCCGAAAACATGGTTTCTGGGGGGGTATGGGTCCTATACCCCACATGCCCAGTATCTGACTATACCAGAAAACATCTGCCCAAACCCCCCCCCCCAATGTAGGCAAAAAAACGAATCCTGGAGCAAAAAAACAGCAAAAAAACAAAAAAAACAAAAAAACGCAAAAAAACAAAAAAACAAGGCCCTCCTGGTGAACCCAAATACTCGTGCACACGCCCGGCCGAACCTTGCTACACCGCACCTAAGCCACCAAAAACGCCCAGCTTTTCACATCCTGCCTGCCAAGACCATCCATCTACTGCTCAACAATCCTGATAATTCTGCAGACTGCTTCAAAAGCTTCTGATAAGTACTCGAAATGCCACCTCACCAGACCGCTGGCCTGCACGTGGAAGACCCTGGCTCACCCGAGCCAGCAACAAGAGAGCACCAGCAGACCACCAGGGCAAAAAAACACAAACCTCCAGAGCAAAAAAACAGCAAAAAACAAAAAAACAAAAAAACAAAAAAACAGGTAGGGTGCCAACATTGCCCCCCCCCTTTTGGCATCGTCTCATATAATATTATATACTCGAGTGGTCCATTCAGCCGGAAAGGCTGCAGAGAGCATTCCAAGCCTGAATCAGGTGTACCATACCGTTCGCCGGGGGGGTGGTGCCCCCCGGACCCCCCTTCCTGCACGGCATGCCCCAGGCTTACCAGAAAGTCCTGTTGTGGTGTCAAGCTTTGCCCTCCTTAGCTTAGCCCTTGGCCCAAGGTCAGAATCTTATTTAATATTAACAACACCGGCCCCTCCCCCCAACCCTCCCAACGTATTATCTATTATATAAAGGACAAAGGACCGAAACACGGCGCAGACGGGACCAGTGCGGTGTTGAGCACATACCCATTCCAAGCACGTTCTTGCAATCCCTCCCAACGTATTATCAAAAACCCATTCGACGAAGGTCGAATGGGGTTTTGCTCTCGGAGTCTCTAAAATCCCGGATTCTCAAGCGAACTTTAACTCTAAAAAAAACCTGGAGAAAGCAGAAGTAGGAGACGCCCAAATTTCGGAGCACACTGTAACCTAGTTTCACAAAGGACCCAATGTCAACCGGGGGCTAAAAAAAAAAAAACACCATCGTCAAAAAAGAAAAGAAGGAGAAGTGTGGTGGAAGAGCGGCAGGGAAAAGGGAGAGTGAATGACTAACAACATCAACAGAAGGAAGAAAAAAAATTGCCAACCCAAACAACTTCCGCCGGGAGAGGAAACCTGCCTTAAGAAACCAACTGCCTTCGGGTGGGCTTAGTCTGACACTTGCTGTCGTCGGGGGGGGGGGAAGAAGAAGGAGGAGAAGATGTCGGCGGAGGAGTTGTTCGCGACGTTTGTGCGGCACCTGCGCAGCGACCGCCTGCTGGAGGTTGAGGACGCCCCTTTTCACTGCGAGAGCGAGGTGGTTTGCGTGCCGGTGGACCCGGACGCGAGCGTGGAAGACCAGGCGGCTGCGCAGAAGTTCTTAGTGGGTTTGCCCCGCAGCGTCATCAAGCCGATTGCGCTGCACGCCCTGCGCCTCCGCAACCTCTCGATGCCCCCGCAACCGGGGCTAGACACCACCGCCACCACCACCACCACCACCACCTTCGACGACGCCAACACAGCCTTGCTCATGCTAAACCCTGAGTATTCGCCTGCCTGGGCTGAGAAGCGGAGATCCGTCCTGCATCAATTGCAAGCCGGCGGCGCGCCGGGGCTCCTTGAGCACTTCGTAAAGGCGCAGCTCCGGTTCAACGGCCTCGCCCTGCTGAAGGTGCCGAAGAGCCACGAAGGCTGGAAGTTCCGCCGCTGGCTCGTGCACGTAGGCGCGGGCCGCAACGCGGAGGAAGCGCCGCCGGGGCGGCAACAAGGGGGGCTGGACTTGATCCAGCAGCGTCCGCTGCCAGTTGTTGAGCGTAGCAACGCGAGGGCAGGTGTGCTGGAGGCACCAGGTTCAAGCTCCGGACAACCGTCCGAGAACGAGGAATCGCAGGCGTCCGGCACCAACCGAAAGTTGCAGGGACCTGGTTCGGACTCCTCCGTCATGTCGTCCGCCGCCGCCACAATCGCGAAGTGTTTCACGCCGGGGGTCTCCTTCGAAGACGAGGTTCGGCTCGCGCTCGCCTGCTGCGAGCGGCACCAGCGGAACTACTACGCCTGGCAGCACCTGCTGGAGCTGCACCGGGAGTGTGTCGTGGCCTTGGGCTCCGCAAAGCGACACCACCAGCAGCAGCAGCAGCAGCAGGATAGCAGCGCGAGCGCGCGCACGTCCGCAGAACGGCAGCAACAGGATGCTCAAAGCGGGGTAGATGCACCCCGATCTGACACGACACGGCAGCAGGACCAACGGCAGAGCTGCGAACCTGATAGCGCGCCACCCGCGGATCGAGCAGAGGGCGACTCGAAGGATCAAAGCAGGGCATATCCGACGCAATCCGGCGCGAATCGGCAGCAGGTCCCCCCTCAGAACCCTGTTCCAGGCTGCGAACGTGACAGTGCAGAGCGAGAACAACCAGGACGGCAGGGGGTTCAAAGCTGGGCGAAAGCCGGCATGAATCGGCAGGAGGCCCAACCCCAGAACTCTTTCCCAGGCTGCGAACCTGATGGCACACAACCCGCGGACGGAACGGAGGGGGAGCAACCGGAGCGGCAGTTGGACGCTTGGCTGCTGCGCTCGCTCGACCGAATGCTCGCCTGGCAGAGCCTGCGGCCGTCGGACCACTCGAGCATGGTCTTCTGCCAGAACCTGGTCGACTTCGCGCTGCGGCGGGGCGGCTCGGACCTGCGCCCCGGCACCGTGGACGCTGTCTTCTGCCGGCAGCTGGCGGTTGTTCGGGATCTGATGCAGCACCGGCCGGGCCACGAGGCTCTGTGGGCCCACCTCCGGTGGCTCGCGGCCACTGCCGAGAGGCAGCGGCTGCCCTTCGATGCTGGCGGAGAGGTGGTGCGGGCCTTCGAGGTGTTCAGCGGCGAGACGGGCGCCGACTTCACCAGCCGCGAGCAGAGGTTTTGGGCAGCGCGCTTCTGCTTGTGGGCACTTCGGAACCTGTCGAGTGTCAGCTGCCTGCCTGAGGACCAACGATCCGTCATTGTTGAAAGGTGTAGCGCCGTCTCGTACAGTGACAGAGGCTGCTGAGCACTCGGGTTTTGCTCGGTGGGTGTTCTGCCGTCACGCTCCACTTTGCCGGCAGTCGCCGACTTCACCAGCCGCGAGCAGAGATTTTGGGCAGCGCGCTTCTGCTTGTGGGCACTTCGGAATCTGTCGGGTGTCAGCTGCCTGCCTGAGGACCAACGATCCGTCGTTGTTGAAAGGTGTGGCGCCGTCTCTTGCAGTTCGGAGTTTTGCTCGGTGTGTGGAAAGGAAAAACGCAAAGCGACTGCGCGAAGACGCGCGAATGAGTGCAAGCGCCTGAAGCACGACACGGTACGATCGAAACGTACGTCACCCACTGACTAGTGCAGGCCATCGCTACGGATTTTCTAATTTCAACTACGACTGTGCCACGGTACACCACATCAAGTCAACTCCCTATCCCCTGGAGCTGCATCGAATCCTGCCGTGTCTATTATGACCGGTTGAAGACAAGGGATAACGCCCGACGGAAGAAGAAGTGACCAGCGCCACGCATTCGAAAGCAGGCTTCGCAGAAGCATGCACACCGGTGAGGAAGGGAACGAACGCAAAGCTACTGCGCGAAGATGCGTGAATGAGTGAATGAGTAGCGGGCCTTCGTCTCCGTCAGAGACGCAGATCCCGTGCATTCACTTCATGCATCATCGGGTCGTGCTCTGACAGATAGGGGTGAAGAACTCTGTTTCCTGTCTTGCGAATTTCTGCAGCCATTATTTCAGCCTAAACGAGCGTCTGACCGTGGTTTTTGTGGCTGCGGTTTGGGTTTTGATGATTTTCCTTAAGTAGGTACCCACCGGTGACGTGTGTAATCGTCACCCCCAAGATGACGCTTGCCATTACAAACGTAGGGTGACAATTTCGAATGCCACACATGTACACGTACGATCGAAAATACAGGCCATTTCTGTAGATATTCTAATTTCAAACTATGGCTGTGTGCCACGGTACACCACAGCAGGTCCATCCCTATCCCTGGATCTGCATATAATTGCCTGGTGCTGTCTACCACGGTGATCCGTCAATTGTGAATCGCCGTCTCGGACAGCGACAGAGGCCGCTGAGCACTCGGCTGTTCGGCCGTCACGCTCCGCCTAGCCCCTGTGTGCACAACGGTAGTAAAAAGAGGAAACTGCCCGAATTTCGCAACCTGGCGTGTTTTGATTGCTTGCCAAGAGGTGCTGCTTGCCGTGTCAAGAGTTTTCGGCAGGGAGACAGGCGCACTGAGCAGAAGTTTTGAGCCGCGCCCCTGCTTGTGGGCACTTCAGAATCTGTCGAGTGCCTCAGCTGCCTGCCGAAGGACCACCAACCCTTTCACACGCCCTGTTGCTAATACATGTGGCACACAACATGTGACCAGACGGGTCTTGTTGACGGTAGTTTCCATGCAATCGCAGCTATGTCGTGTCACATGCTGCGCCCCACGTTTCCCACAGCATGCAAAAACCGCACACTAAAATGGGTCGTGTGCGCTGTCCTCCGCGGCAGGCCATGCATTTGTATCTCCGCTTTCGAGCGGGTCTTGTACCGACAGACCAGGAGAAATTACGCGACTTCGAGAGCGAAGGCAGTCAACAATGACTTCGTTTTCCAGCTGTACTCCCGTGTAGCTCTAAGGAAAAAAGCGATGCACCCTAACCTCCCTCCTCTACCTCAGCATCGAGGCAAAAGAAGGCCAACGCTCTGCGACCGAACCTGCAGACTCAAATGCTTCTTCCGTTCTGCGTGGCTCGCCATACCAGCTGGGCGGTTTTGGAGCTCAGACTTCTGGCTTTATGCCCCATGAGCACACCTCCTTAGGCATAGTGGTCAAACGATTCGCATGCGATAACATGCATCGCATTCTCGCACAAAATTATCGCATACCGTAAGCGGGTTTAATATGAACCGTGTATAGTACGAAACGGTTTTAATACGAAACGTGTTAATTAAGAAACACCCCGGATCTGAAGCTATGAAACATTAACACGTTTCGTATTAAAAACTGCACTTCCATAGGGGTTTTGAAGGGGTTTGTACTTAGAGTAAACTGGGGCTCGACAATAAAAAAAAGGATGCAGGAAAATTGACAGAAAATTTGAACCAGTCAAAAAAATGCACCGATTTCTTCGCCCGCGTCAGCCCTTCACCCCATGCGAAGCAGATTCGACAATCTTTGCCCGCTCAGCACAACAGGTAGCAGGTGATGCGGTTGCAAAGGAAGTCGCGAAGGAGTTGCCGACAAAGAAAACAACGAGAGCGACGTGGAACGCTGACGAGAAAGAACGCATTGCTGAGATTGTTGCAGAAAAGGGGGTGCGAGACACTGTCAAGTGGTGGAACAGTCCTCTCCAAGGACATACGAAACAGCTCAACCAAACCATGGCGTCTCGAGCCTTTTCCGAATACAAAGAAGCAATACAAGAGCGCGTAGCAAAGCGGAAGATGGGGCTGCATGTTGAGGAAAGCGAGAGCCATTTCCGGGAAGTCAAACGAGGGAGGAAGTGCACACTGTCACCCACAGAAGAAAACAAGGTGCTCAGCATCATCCGCTCTGCTAGGTCATCAGGTGGCGCTGTGACGGCACAAACCGTGTCAGCAACAGCTAGAGGCATGGTGAAAGCTAGTGATGAAAGCGAGCGCATTCACGACGCCACCACGCTGAACAAGGAGTGGGCGCGTGCATGGATGCGACGGTTGGGCTGGTCCATGAGAGCTGCAACAACAGCAGTGGCCACCACAACGCGACCCTTCCTGGAAGCTCGTGCAGAATTCGTTGCAGAAGTACAGAGTGCAAGGAAGCTCCACGACATCCCCTTAGAAAGGGTAGTAAACGCCGACCACACACTGTTGCAACTCCTGCCAGCACCCAAGAAGACCTACGCGCCGGTGGGCAGCAAGCGAGTGGCCCTAACAAACCTGAACGACAAACGGTCGATCACAGGTCTGTTTGCGGCCTTTGCAACAGGGGAGCTGCTACCCCCGCAGTTGATCTACGGCGGGAAAACCAGCAGGGTTCTTCCACCGGAGGCAAAAAGACCAGACGGGTGGTCTTTTGTCGCCAATCCTAACAGATGGGCAAACGAACAAACCACGAAGGTGTGGGTAAATGACGTGCTGCTGCCGGCGATGAACACACGGAGAGGAGAGACAGAGTGGGGCCTCCTTATCCTCGATCGTTTCTCTGCCCAGCACACACAAAGTATCAAGGAACTACTTGTGCACAATCGCATCGCAACAGTCTGCATTCCGGCTGGCTGGACAGGAAGGTTGCAGCCGTTGGATGTTGGTCTAAACGGTGTTCTGAAGCGGAGCTTGCGGGACGAGTACTCAACTTGGTACAGCGACAGTGTGCTCAAGTTGATGAAACAAGCAAATGCAAAGAACGCGAAGAACCTGATGAAGAACAAAAAATACAAGAAAGACAAGAAGCATAAGAAGGCTACAAAAGACGTGGAGAGTGTTAACGACGGTGACACTGCTGAGGACATCCAACGTCTTCAAAGTGTATCCGTTGTCCCCACACCCGTGCTCTTTCGTGAAGTCGCGCACTCAAAGACGAAGCACAGTGTCATCCTCTACGACAGTCTCGGGGAGCGTAGCAGTATGACGGTCTCGTTGTCCGAAGCAGCAGGGGCAGCTGGCGACCTGCACTTCGCTCCGGAATGGTGGAGATAGCAAGAGGCGCACGCTTGTGGGTGGTTCGCCTATCAAAGCATCTGGCTGGCTGCCAGCGGAAAGTGCGTTCAGGAATGAAGTGGCTAAAGACGGCGTTGTCGAAAGTGAAACCCGAGAGCATCCGGGCGAGTTTCGTGGTGACCGGGTTGAGTGACGCAAATTTACTGGAAGAGAAAGTTTCCGATCCAACAGGAGATGGAGCCGACCAAGGTTTCGTTGAAGACAGCCCCCAGGCCACCGGTTGCGGGGACAACGTTCTCGCCGAACTCCTTCGCAATTTCAATGAATGTCTCGTACTGAGTGAATGCGCAGATTGCATCAACGATTCTGACTTCGCTGATTTTGACCAAGAGCTTGAAGAACTGGCAAACGATGAATGCGTTGCTGTGGAGGTGGATGCGGTTCATGCTAGTCTTGGGGCTGGCGAGCACGAGAAGAAGCTGGATGGCAATCACCTGGAGAGGCTTTACTCCTTCTTTAAGGACAACTCCGCCTTTGCTTGCGCTGCCCTTCCATACGACCGGCTTACCCTGTCATCACTGACGCGTGCCCGCCTAATGAACACCTTCGTAAACACTAGCGTGTCAGGAACTCGTGGTTGGCACTGGATGCTTGTAACAACCGACCGGTCGCTCCGAAGATGCGTTGTATCTTGCTCGCTTTCTGACTTTTGCGGAAGCAAGATAGTCAGCCACCTTGCAACGGTCTTTTCCGCCGACACCGACTCTTGGTTCATTGAGACGGACGCTCGAGGATGTCAACAAGACGATTGGAGCTGCGGTTACCATTCCTTGTTTGCGGCGCTGCAGTTCACAGACTGCATCCCAGAGCCGTTGGTGATCCCGCCCACGCCTGTCGTCTTCATTCACAAGTGCCAGAACGCTCTGCAATTGCTGTCATCGTGATGTCTTGTCGCTAATACTCTGACCGTGGTACGTTTTTCCTGCTCAAAGGCTCGATACACCAAAGGTTGTCGGGAACCAAAATGGGGGATCATCATGGGGTTTTCAAATTTCACTAAGTACGTCAGACCCCTTGTTTTTAGTACGAAACGTGTTAATTAAGAAACGTTTTGGCCAAAAAAGTAGCTAAGAAACATTTACACGTTTCGTATTAAACCCGCTTACGGTATAACCGGCTTGCGATATAACCGGCTTGCGATAGTCCACAATACCGTATTTGCCCAGGGTTTAATTGTGCGACAACGCGATGGAAATGCGATAACGGGCGCAAAAATCCCAAATGCTAAAATATGCGATGATGCGAATCGTTTGACCACTATGCTTAGGGCCACCCCCAGGGGGTTATGCACTGCAGCGGTTGGGTGAGGTAACTCACCCAAAAAAATAATCGAAAATCGGGTGGGAGGTTGGGTTGATTTACACTACCTCGGATTGGGTTGGGCAGGAGTTTTGTGTCTGTAATCTTGGGTTGGGCAGTCCTATTCTGGCTGTGCTCCAGAAGAAGGGTGAGACCTTTCAGAGGAGAACACTGGCTGCAGAAGGTCCTGCCTTAGCCAGGACATCAGATTCTGAGGCACCATGTACCGTCTCCCGGGGGCGGTGCCCCCTGGACCCATAAACTATCTACAAGATTTCGAATTTTCGCCAGAGGCCTGTAACCAGGCATCAGTTTCCTGTTACAGGTTCCGAACAAGACAGAATCTGAAGTTCCGTGTACCGTACCGTCTCCCGGGGGGCGGTGCCCCCCCGGACCCCCCCTGCATGAAGACTCACCAGAGAAAATGGGCTTGGTGTCTAGTCTGAAGAAGGAAATGGGCTGCATAAGGTCCTGGCCACCCCGAGCGCGAAAAAAAAAAAATTGCTACCTCTGCTACGTATGTAGAAAGGGGTGGAGCAAACGGGACAGCGGGCGAGTGTCCAGGATAAACCCCGCAGCCGAAC
Organism: Diplonema papillatum; assembly: GCA_030068145.1. NCBI lineage: Eukaryota > Euglenozoa > Diplonemea > Diplonemida > Diplonemidae > Diplonema > Diplonema papillatum. The sequence goes on from JAPJBO010000240.1 coordinate 184,673, forward strand.
GGTCGTCAGAAGCAAGCAAACGCGAGCAGTGCCGGGCCAGTAGCGACTGCCGACCATGAATGGGTGGGTGCTTGCACCTAGGGTTTCGAACAGCTAGTCGGCCCGAGCTCATTGCACAGAGAGCTTGCCATATCCTCGGGTGAGATGTGCCGCCTGTGCGCCCGCGCAACTAACACCGCAAGATGAAAAAACAGAAGTCTTGAGCAGAATGCTGGATGGAGAAGCCGACAACCCCCCACCCTTCGAAGAGGAGGGCGTCACCGAACCCAAAAGTAGCGTGTCGGAAACTCAAAGCCGACTGGTGAAAGTGACAAGGCTATACTTCGATTCAGCCGTTACCCAGCCCCCCTCCCGTTTAAGCCATGCACTTTTAACACAAACACGCGCACCCACACACACGCAGGCGGTAGTAGTAGTAGTAGTTGTCGTCGCACCCCCGCAGATACGGGAGTAAACCGGAGCAGCAGAAATTGTCAAGCCGTGACAACATTCGGATGAGGTGTACCTTTCGCAAACGTGGCATCTCAGTGTAGGGTACAGCCGATTATGGGCTGTCAGCGGAACATGACAATTGATGCAGTGTTCTGCGCAGGCTTTGGCATGGCACCGCGGCGCCGAGCAGACCACACGCAGGCCGAAAGAAAAGAAAACAAAAACCGACCGCGTACCACAAGAAACAGTCTAAAAAAAAGGGACCAACGCGAAAACCATGGCGGCAGTCGTGCAGCAGGAGAACCTGACCCTGCCGACGTACCTGCTGGGGCCGCCCGGGAAGAATCCGGTGTTTTTCGAGAAGCGCGTGTACCAAGGCTCCTGCGGAAAAGTGTACCCGCTGCCTTTCATCGACAAGGTGTTCGACAGCCCGGTGCCCAAGGAGTACGAGTCCGTGAAGCTCGAGAACCCGTACATCCGCATCGTGGTGCTCCCCGAAATCGGCGGCCGCATCTTCTTAGGGCAGGACCGAACGAACAATGACTACGACTTCTTCTACAAGCAAGACGTCATCAAACCAGCACTCGTGGGGCTGGCGGGGCCTTGGATCTCGGGTGGTGTTGAATTCAATTGGCCGCAGCATCACAGGTACTGGGGGGATTTTGATTTTGTCGCATAAGATCTTAGCAGATTAATACCACATGTGACAGTAAACAGTAAAGTAAAAGCGACACAAAGTACGTAGAGGAATGAAAACACACTGCCCAGACCCTGCTCGAACAGCACAAAAAGGAAAACCCCCCCTCCCCCGCCTCACAAGTCAAACGGAGACTTCAAAAAACCGACCGCTTACTACAAGAAACAGTCTATTAATACCTACTCCGACGAGAACTAACACTTGTACAAACATTATTACCCCCGTCGCTCCCGAGAAAAACACCGTGATTTTACCCCTCGCTTGCCCACCCACCCTTGCCCATTTTTTCCTTCAAGTCCAGTGTCCTGAGGCGTCACGAAGAAGTTCGTGGCATACACACGCTGGGTGTTCACCTATATCGTTGGGAGAATAAGACCAAGCGGAAAAAACACGCAGTCTCGCACACGGAAGAGGGTACCCCGCAGAAGAGTTTTCTCCTGCGAGTCGACGGGCCCTCTTTTTCCGTTGCGGGAAGAATTCAATTGACCGGCCCCCCTTGCAACCTCGCAAGGACAGGAGCAAGGTGGCCCTGTGTTACGGGACCCCGACGCTCGCTTACATCGTAATAAAAACGGGTCTTGAAAGACAACGCCGCCCGACGGATATATGGTACGATGCCAAAAGGGGGGGGGGGGGTTTGGGCGGAAAAATCCCCGCATAGTTCACCAGGGTCTGACGGGTACTGAGGCCCCATACCCTTCCTAAAACATCATTCTGCGTTCAAATACGCCCTCAGAAGCCTCCGGAGAGCCTTCTATGATGTCCCAAATGCGATTTTGTGGGTTTTTAGGGGGTCCCCCCGCCTGCTGGCCGTAAACCACCATAGAAGACACATACGCAACCTGATGCTGGGTCGCTTCTCTGTGCAAGATCCCAGCCCAAACACACGTTTTCGGCGTTCTCTAGCACTCTCCAGGTGCATTCGACCCTCGGGCTTCGTGGTTTCTTTCACTCACAGGTGTTCCGGGACGTGCAAAGATAAGGAGAATGGCCCCCTGCATTGGGGACAGACCGAACTACGCCCTGCCTGTCTATACAGGCTTTGGGGTCAACCTGCACTGGCTTTGGCGCCACATCCACCGTTTCGGGCTTCGTTTGTGCTGCTTTGGGGTCCATTAAGAACTCTGGTCTGATTTGCGGGACGCTTTCCTCGGTTTTGGCGCCCACTTTCACTGTTCTAAGGCCTGTTCAGGCTTCTACCTGCATCATGTTATGCTATTCTGGTGATTCTGCAAGGCTTGGTGAACGAAGTAGGACAAGCGTTAAGTAACAGGCGATCATCAGCCGTTCTCAAGCGGTTGACTACGACGCGTTCACTTCATGATTTTGAAGCAGGCTTCACCGCTTTCAGGGCAGGCTTTCAGAGCTTTCCTGGCAATGTCTTCCCTTCTGGCATCTTTCTCACCCATGGCTGCAAAGTGCTTCTCGCTGGATGTCTTTGCACAGGCGGCACATGACCCGAGGGATGTGTGGCAAGCTCCTGTGCAGTGAGCTTGGTCAGACAAACTGTGTGGCGCACACACCTGCCATGGTCGGCAGTATCACCTGGGCCACAGTTTGAGTCCTGTTCCGAGACCCGCTCACGGTGAAGTGGCGCCTACTGGGTCGCTTCCTCTCCAGCTTCGGCGCAAAGTCTTCACCACTGGATGCACTTTGAACGGTGAAAGTGGGCACCAAAACCGAGCAAAGCGTCCCGCAAATCAGACCAGAGTTCTTAGTGGATCCCAAAGCAGCACAAACGAGACCAAAACGGTGCACATGGCGCCAAGGCGGCGCAATTCGACCCCAAAGCCTGTATAGACAGGCAGGGCGTGGTACGGTCTGTAGGGTCCATTCGCCTTGTTTTTGCACACCCCGGAACACCTGTAAGCGAGATAATTTATGAAGTCCGAGGGTCGAATGCACCTGGAGAATGATAGAGAACGCCGAAAACGTGTGTTTAGGCCGAGATTTTGCTCCGAGGAGCGACCCAGCATCAGGTTGCATATGTGTCTTCTATGGCGGTTTACGGCCAGCAGACGGGGGGACCCCCTAAAAACCCACAAAAATTGCATTTGGGACATCATAGAAGGCTCTCCGGAGGCTTCTGAGGGCGTATTTGAACGCAGAATGATGTTTTAGGAAGGGTATGGGGCCTCAGTACCCGTCAGACCCTGGTGAACTATGCGGGGATTTTTCCGCCCAAACCCCCCCCCCCCCTTTTGGCATCGACTCATATGTACTTCGTCTTATGACAATTACGTAGTTCTAAAGCCATGCGGCGCGTACTTAGGCAGACCTAAGTTGTGTGCTTTGTGTACTCAGTCAGACCTAAGTTGTGTAAATGGTGAAAAGACTGTTTAGGCAGAGTATGTCGTACCTACAACTCGTTCAGAACATAGTCCTGCAACCCATCTCACAGGCCGGGAACCTTCATGCCGCGTGACTCTACCACGTCGAGGAGAAGAAGACGGATAAAATAGTGTGGCTGTCCGAGCACGACCCGATGACGCGCATGAAGGGAATGCACGGGATCTGCGTCTCGGACGGCAGCTCGGTGGTGGAGCTGAAGGGCCGGCTCTTCAACCGGACCGCCGGCACCCGCACGTTCCTGTGGTTAGGTAGAAGACAGCACTCACTGCATCAATAAACCACACGGATTTGCGACGGAGTGTAGTGGTGTAGTATCTTTCATATCTTTCAGTCATGTGTAATTTTCCTTATGGCAACTATGTAGTCTTAAAGCCCACTTAGTCAGACTTAAGTTGGGTCATGTTGAAAAGACAAAGACTTTTTTGTTGAAGCAGAGTCAGCATGTCGTACCTACAACTCGTTCAAAATATTTCTCCAACCCATCCCACAGGCCGGGAACCTTCATGCCGTGTGACTACCACGTCGAGGAGAAAAAGACGGAAAAAATAGTGTGGCTGTCCGAGCACGACCCGATGACGCGCATGAAGGGAATGCACGGGATCTGCGTCTCGGACGGCAGCTCGGTGGTGGAGCTGAAGGGCCGGCTCTTCAACCGGACCGCCTGCACTCGCACGTTCCTGTGGTGGGCCAACGTCGCGGCGCTGGTGCACGACGAGTACGAAAGCTTCTTCCCGCCGGATGTGCGGTACGTGGCCGACCACGCAGTGCGCGCCACGACGAGCTTCCCCTTCTCAGCGGCGGACTACTACGGCGTGAAATACGGGGACAGGGCGCCGGCGAACGACCTCAGGTCCGACTATTTCTTTTGTATAAGCACCCGCTTTGTAGGAAAATACCTCAGGAGGCTGCCAGCTGCAAAAGATCAAAGGAGGTAAATGAGGTGAATCTGGGTTCAGTGGCGGGCGTGAGCGTTCAACAAAAAGACCCACTTTGTAGTTTTATTGGGAAAAATAAATTCCCTCTGGAAATGGCTTACAGAGCGTGGCGATACATTTCGTAATTTTCTTTTGGCAGGATTCCGTTGTGTTTGTTTACACAGGCCGGAAAAATAAACGAGTTTCTTTTTGGAATTTATTTTGTGTGGCAGCATTTATTTTGTGCCGCCAGCCATTTTCAGGTGAAAAATGAAATAGAAATAAACGAAATTTATTTTGTATCGCGAAAGAAATCCGCTCGTGGCTCGGGGTCGCAAATCCGCCCTCGGGCCTCCCTTGGGACTGAAACCGGACACCTCGACGAAATAAACGGAAATTATCTTGCCGAATCACGTCAGTATTGGTGATTTAAAAAGTGGGACAACCCTCAAACGTCAGTATTGGTGATCCAAAAATGTGGGACAACCCTCAAACGTCAGTATTGGTCATCGAAAAAAGTGGGACAACCCTCAAACGTCAGTATTGGTGATCCAAAAAAGTGGGACAACCCTCAAACGTCAGTATTGGTGATCCAAAAAAGTGGGACAACCCTCAAACGTCAGTATTGGTGATCGAAAAAAGTGGGACAACCCTCAAACGTCAGTATTGGTGATCCAAAAAAGTGGGACAACCCTCAAACGTCAGTATTGGTGATCCAAAAAAGTGGGACAACCCTCAAACGTCAGTATTGGTCATCGAAAAAAGTGGGACAACCCTCAAACGTCAGTATTGGTGATCCAAAAATGTGGGACAACCCTCAAACGTCAGTATTGGTCATCGAAAAAAGTGGGACAACCCTCAAACGTCAGTATTGGTGATCCAAAAAAGTGGGACAACCCTCAAACGTCAGTATTGGTGATCCAAAAAAGTGGGACAACCCTCAAACGTCAGTATTGGTGATCCAAAAAAGTGGGACAACCCTCAAACGTCAGTATTGGTGATCCAAAAAAGTGGGACAACCCTCAAACGTCAGTATTGGTGATCCAAAAAAGTGGGACAACCCTCAAACGTCAGTATTGGTCATCGAAAAAAGTGGGACAACCCTCAAACGTCAGTATTGGTGATCCAAAAATGTGGGACAACCCTCAAACGTCAGTATTGGTGATCCAAAAATGTGGGACAACCCTCAAACGTCAGTATTGGTGACCCAAAAAAGTGGGACAACCCTCAAACGTCAGTATTGGTCATCGAAAAAAGTGGGACAACCCTCAAACGTCAGTATTGGTGATCCAAAAATGTGGGACAACCCTCAAACGTCAGTATTGGTCATCGAAAAAAGTGGGACAACCCTCAAACGTCAGTATTGGTGATCCAAAAATGTGGGACAACCCTCAAACGTCAGTATTGGTGACCCGAAAAAAGTGGGACAACCCTCAAACGTCAGTATTGGTCATCGAAAAAAGTGGGACAACCCTCAAACGTCAGTATTGGTGACCCAAAAAAGTGGGAAACCCTCAAACGTCAGTTTTGGTGATCCAAAAAGGTGGGACAACCCCAGTTTTTGTTGTCTGAAAAGTGGTCTAGCTGTAGATTTCTAAGTGAGAAACACCAACAGGATTGTTGAAATGGGGTTGAAAAGTTTATTGGAAAACCCGTACCGTTTGGGCGGGGGGCGTAGCCCCCCGCACCCCCCTGTTTTTCATGTTTTTTGGCGGGATATGTCTGAAAAATTTCTGAAAAACTCGCGGAGAACACCAATCCGGGGTGATTCCAGAATTCTGGGAAACCGGACCCTCCTGGGGGGAAAAGGTGGGTCCCCCCCCCCCTATAAATGGTGGGCTGGTGGCCCGCTCAGGAAAAAATCTGTGCTCCCTTCTGGTCTTTCTTTTTCTTTTTCTTCTTCTCTCATTTGTGCGGCACCGACCTGCCACGTTCAAGCTTGCTCCGACCACTGCACCCTCGCTAGCCGTCGACGCTCATGAGGTGCAAGTACTGCCGACGCGTCACTGCTGCTGTGTGCGCTCGGATAGGCGCCGCTCAAGCGGCCAAATTATGTCACTCGAATGTTTGTAAAGATTGCTTCGTTCTTCTCCCTGACTTGTTCCCTGATTAGGATGACGCATACTACTACTACTACTTCTCTGTTCTTGCTCCTATAATTGAAGCGCGTCATCAAAATACAAACGTCACAAGGCACCAAATCTGATCGTCCCTCGGGATCGACGGTAACACAAAACACACCGCCTCAGGTGGTACAAAAACATCCCGGTGCCGACGAGCTACATGGTGTGTGACACGGAGTACAACTTCTTCGGCGGCTACGACCACAAAGCGGGCGGCGGGTTCATCCACGTGGCGAGCAAGCACGTGGCCCCGGGGAAGAAGCAGTGGACGTGGGGCGACGACGCCTTCGGCCGCGCCTGGGACCGCGAGCTGACCGACGAGAACGGGCCGTACATCGAGTTGATGGCCGGTGTGTACACGGACAACCAGCCGGACTTCTCGTACCTGCTTCCCTACGAGACGAAGACCTTCTCGCAGTACTGGTGGCCCTACAAGAAGATCGGCCCGGTGCAGAACGCCAGCCGCGACGCGGCCTTGCGGCTCGTTGTCGGCGCCGACGGGGAGCTGGACCTCGGCGTGGCGGTGTCGAAGCCCATGCCGGCGGCCCGCGTCACCCTCGCCGAAAACGGCGTCGTTTTGGTCGACGAAACCGCCGACCTCTCCCCGGAGCGGCCGTGGCAGTGCTTGACCGCGAAGTCCACCGGCGGCAACCCAGCGGCGCTGACGCTGACGCTGCACGGGGTGCTCTCATACCGGCCCGCCGACGAATCCCTCGAAGCGCCGCCACAGCGCAGCGTCGCCACGGAGCCGGCGAAGCCGGAGGCCGTTGAAACCGTCGAAGAGCTTGTCCTCATCGCTGAGCACCTGGTCCAATACCGGCATCCGACACGGTACCCCGAAGCCTACTGGGCGGAAGCCCTGAAGCGCGACCCCTCCGACTTCCGCACCAACCTCGCCTGGGGGCGGGCGAAGTTGGAGCAGGGGCTGTTCGAGGAAGCGTGTGGGTTGTTCACGACGGCAGTCCAACGCCTGACCCGATGGCACCCGAACCCCAGCACGGGGGAGGCGCACTACTACCTGGGGTTGGCGCGTGTGTTCCGCGGAGACAGCCGCGGTGCCTACGCCGCGTTCTACAAGGCGGCGTGGAACTACGAGTGGCGGGCGGCGTCGTACTACAACCTGGCCCTGCTCGACTGCCGAGAGCGGCGCTTCGAGAAGGCGCTCGAGCACTGCGAGAGCGCCCTCGATACCAACAGGCAGAACAACAAGGCGGTCGTGCTCAAGGCAGTCGCCCTTCGCAAGCTGGGCAGGGACGCTGAGAGCAAAGCCGCCATCCGCGACCTACTGGCGGTCGACCCCTTGGATCACTGGGCCAGGTCTGTTTGTTTGTCTCTGTTGGGGGTGCGTATCAGGAGACCGGAAACTTCCCGAAGAGATGGTGCCTGCGCTCTACCTCGTCTCTCTCTCTCATACTTCGCAGTCGCTCTGACTCAGACCGACTCGGACCGGGGGTTTCCGTACTTTCTTTTATGGTAACAAGCTTGCTTGTCTATATCAAAAAGTGTCGGATGGCAGCGTGCTGTGTTAAATCACTCAAAACAGGGTTTACACACGTACGCACAAACAAAAACAGAAAAATGTCAGACGGCCGTCTGGCTCGGACCGAGTCGGAAAAAAAGTGCGAAAAAAGTAAGAAAAGATTTCCGTTGATTTTTGTGGGTTATTTCTGTTTTTCTTTTTTTTTTTAATAGTACATCTGTACTGACGGGAACATTTCCGGAACAACGGTTGCACATGAAAGAGAAAACGTTTATACCCTCTACACGCGAAGAACAAGAAACTTTTGCCTTATCATTTTCATCACCTTTGGTCAGTTGATGCTGATCGTCCGTTGCTTCGTTTATCAGTGCAAGCCCCAACTCCGGAAATGTTCTTTTGTATAAGCACCTGCTTTGTAGGTAATGCTTGAGGAGACTGCCAGTTGCGATAGATCAAAGGAGGTAAATGTGCTGTAGCCCACACGAAACACAGGTAAATCTGGGTTTAGTGGCGGGCGTAAGCGTTCAACAAAAAAATGTGGGTCATGACCGGAGAAGTGACCGGCACAGTGCGTACATTGCGCTGTCCTCATCCACAGTCCATATCCAGGCCTAGGCCCAGTGGGTGGCCACAAAACTCTTGGCACGGGATGGGCTGAAACGTTAAGAAAGTGAATATGCAAAACTCTGGGGCAATGTGAGTGGAACAGACTGCAACTCGAAAAGGGTACTGGGTTCCAGAACTTTCTTGCCGCAGTACCCGTCGCCGGTTTGGTAGCACGGCGTAGCACCTCTCCAAAAGAGACGGCCGAAAGAGGCAGATATTGCAGACATCAACGCGCACTTCGGAGAAAGTTGCGTCCAGGGGATCGAAGAATCACTTGTTGCATCTATAATATTGTGTTATCCTTTTGCACACCACACCACACCACACCACCCCTTCAGGTACGAAGCAGACGACGCAGCCACATTCCTATCGAAGACGAGAAACGACGCGCAGACGGTTCTCGACATTGTGTACGACTACGCGGACGCAGGCTGCTGCGAAGAAGCATTGACCCTCCTGCAGCTGCACCACGACAACCCGACGACGGAGAACGTGGCGCCGAACCCGCTGAAGCGGTCGCACTTGACGCACTACGCGGCGGCGTGGCTGCAGGACCTGAAGGAACCAGGGCAGGGAACAGCCTCGCTCGCCGCCGCGCGGTCTCTGCCGGCGGACTACTGCTTCCCGTCGCGCCTGCACGACCAAGTCGTGCTGCAGTGGGCCGCAAAGCAGCCGGGAGGAGACAGAAACGCGTTCTTCGGCCTCGGCAACTACTACTACGACAGAAAGCGGCACCACGACGCGATCGCAGCGTGGGAGGCGGCGCGGGCGGCCGATCCTACGTTCGCGACCGTCTGCAGAAACCTGGGAATCGCGTACTGGAACACCGCGAGGGACCGGGCGAAGGCCCGCGAAATGTACGAAGCCGCGCGCCGGCAAAGCCCAGGCGACGCGAGGGTCCTTTCGGAGTTCGTGCAGCTGCAGAAAAAGCTGGGCGACGCTGCCGAGGACCGGCTGACTTACCTGCGGGGGAATTTGTCCCTCGCGAACGAGCGCGACGATTGCGTCGTTGAGCTGGCGGAGCTGCACAACGCGGTGCGTGAGCCGGGTACTGCACTTGAGATCATCCTCGGCCGAACCTTCCACCCGTGGGAAGGCGGCGAAGGCAAGGTTCTCGAACAGTACAAGTCGGCCTACCTGCAGCTGGGGCAGCGAGCCTTGCAGGCGGGCGATGCAGCGGAGGCTCTCCGCTCCTTCGACCTGGCCGGCGCCCCGCCGGCTACCCTGGGCGAGGCTTACCACCTGTTGCAGGCTAAAGCTGACCTCAACTACTGGCGGGGGAAGGCCCTGCGGGCCTTGCGCCGGGATGCCGAAGCTGAGCGGTGCTTCGCGGCCAGTGCGGAGGAGGCCGGCGACTTCCAGGCCATGGCGGTGACGGAGCACTCGGAGCTGACGTACTACCGGATCCTGGCTCTCGCGGAGCTCGGGCGGCAGGACGACGCCGCGCGGCTGCTGCAGGACTTGGATCTCTTCGCGCAGAACCTGCGGGCGACCAAGTGCGAGATCGACTACTTCGCGACGTCGCTGCCGCTGCTGCTGGTCTTCGAAGACGACATGCAAGAAGCGCAGAACGAAAGGGCGGCCCGCCTCCTGCACCTCGCTCGTTCCGCCTTGGAAGAGATTGGAACTGCCGCCGGGAAAAACCAAGCGTAAGACAAAGCGAGTCTCATCTCAAACACTGTAATCGTCGATCATTCATCCGATAACCAGTGCTGGCGTCCAATAATTGGCCCGACACACGACCCTCTGTCGTGGGAATAGCAAGTGATTTCACATGTTATGTTGATAGCAGTGGCACAACATGCGACGCCGCAGGGAAACCCCAAGCGTAAGACAGAGCGAGTCTCATCTCAAACACTGTAATCGTCGATCATTCATCCGATAACCAGTGCTGGCGTCCAATAATTGGCCCGACACACGACCCTCTGTCGTGGGAATAGCAAGTGATTTCACATGTTATGTTGATAGCAGTGGCACAACATGCGACGCCGCAGGGAAACCCCAAGCGTAAGACAGAGCGAGTCTCATCTCAAACACTGTAATCGTCGATCATTCATCCGATAACCAGTGCTGGCGTCCAATAATTGGCCCGACACACGACCCTCTGTCGTGGGAATAGCAAGTGATTTCACATGTTATGTTGATAGCAGTGGCACAACATGCGACGCCGCAGGGAAACCCCAAGCGTAAGACAGAGCGAGTCTCATCTCAAACACTGTAATCGTCGATCATTCATCCGATAACCAGTGCTGGCGTCCAATAATTGGCCCGACACACGACCCTCTGTCGTGGGAATAGCAAGTGATTTCACATGTTATGTTGATAGCAGTGGCACAACATGCGACGCCGCAGGGAAACCCCAAGCGTAAGACACACACAAAGCGAGTCTCAGGGACTAGCCCCCGTTGGGCCGAAGGCGAAGGCGCATCACCCACTGATACTTCAAGCATGACCACCGAAAGGAAAGGTGTACCCCCGAAAACTGGAGCAACGAAGTACGCAAGAACACCGCACAAACTTCGCACGGACGGACCAAGGGTGTTTCGAGGCGTGCATCAGTTGTCGACCGCGACCGAGGATGTGATCATGAAGATACGCGATCACACACGAGAAAGCCGGCCAGAACAACAAGAAAACAGCCCGTTCCCTCCGCACGTGGCATGGGGCGGGAAGTATTCACCGCGCCTTCTGGGGCCTCGATAGGGGGAGTTCCTTCGCACGGATCCGTGCTTGAGCTTCCCGCCGCTTCAGCCCTCGCCTTCCAGTCCGGCTTTCCCTGCGTCCACCCTGCCGGATAGGCCTCCTCTGGCAAAAAGGTCGCGGCCCGGAGTGGTTTGCTCGCATCACAGAAAGCCGCGATGCAGTGAGTGTGCCAAGCGTCTACCGGCGGAGACCTGCTGTCGCCTCAAGCAGCATCATCACGGATCAGATGGTCTACGGCCGCGGATGAACTTTTGCACAGCTCACGGACTAGGAGGCTGGGGCGATTGGGTAGCCGCAAACGAAGCATTAGCCAGCTGCTGCTCGAAGCATCACGCAAACAGAAGAGCGAACAGAGACCCCTACTCCTAGCCCGGGGGTGCATCGGCCGTCACTTAGCCGTGGTCGTACTTTCGTGAAGGGAGGCACCACATTAAAACGGGTCCGCAACACACACACACACACACACACCCAGGCCATCCCGAAGAGAGGAAAGGCGCTCGCGGTTGTGAGACGGCGAAGATCAAGTCTCCTACTTGCATCCACATCTCAACCTACAACAAGTGGCTCAGATACCATCTTGGGATCACCAGCCACATGATTCGCCAGTGCACTCACCGGGATTGCCCCTGTGGGTGGCGAACAGGCGGCACAAGCAATGGGGAGACACGTAGACGTGAAGAACATGAGGTTCTATACCCCGATGGAGACTTGGGAGTCGACGAGCGGAACAATCCAGGGGGCCGGAATCCCCCTGGACTGCAGTAGGTTTCGATCGCCCCTTCTGGGCTCCTCATGTGGCCCGCAGCTTAAGTAAACTGCATTCGTACGTTTCCGCCATGAGGTGGGCCACGAGATGCCCCGAGGCTCCCATGCCAAAAAGGCCTGCTTTGAGGGCCTCGTCGACAGCATCACTGAATCGTGGGTGAACACTGACCTGTTGCAACGAGACTTCCCTGCCTTAGAGATCAATTTGAAGTGGGTTCGAAATCCCGCTTTCCTTGAGGCATGGTAGTGAAACGCGCGTTCCGCCCGCTTGCCCTCCCACTCATCGCAAAAAACGCGCGTGACGCGCGTGGCTAAAAACAAGCCGCTTCTTTTCACGCGCGTGATTCAAGAGTGTCCGTTTTAGTGCGCTGAGTTGAGTCGTCGTACCGGGCGCACACCCTTCCACAGGCACAGAGGTTGTCTGCGCGCTTCATGTCCGTTGCAGGGTCTGATGAGTTGCAAACCGAAGGGGGATTGAAGAGCACCGCCAGGGTGGTCCGTGCGCTGGAGGAGGTAATCAGAGCTCTGATCGCCACGCTCTTCACGCCCGTACCACGCGCGTCACGCGCGTGATTCAACGCGCGTACCAAAACGGGCTTTTTTTAGTACTAACAATCTTATGGGTTGCCCTTCAATGTATTGTGCAGGCTAAAAAGACGTAGGCAGCGTGTTTTGGTGGTTGTTCAGATTTCCTTACCTGAATACACACAGGGTAAATACAAGTGGGAAAACGATCAACCGGCACGCACAAACAAAACGAAGCGCCTGTCTTTTTGGTACGCGCGTGAATCACGCCCACGCTCACGCCCGCAGACCTCACGAAAATAAATAAATAGCGAGAGCGTAACGCGCGTTTCACTACCATGTTGAGGATTATCATCATTATCATCATCATCCGAACGGCTCAAGGTTTCACACAACATCAGGAGTCCAGCACCCTCGCGCTTGACCTTTTCTGGAAGCGTCCTCAATGTCACCGTTTGTCGATTCTCCAAGGAATTCAAGCACCCTATCATAGTGTTGGATGGCTCCAAAATCAACTCACGCCCCCACAACCCACATAACCTACAGGAACGTGCATCGTTGGATACACAACAGCACCAACGAAAAAAGGAAGGTGAACGAGAATCCGTAGACATGGAATCAAGCGAAAAAGGGTCGACTACAGATGCGACGACGAAGAGCCGGCCGGGAGCCAAGGTGTTGCTGCGCGTGTCGGAAGTGAAGGGGATGAAGAATTATGTTGTGGGGGACTGTCACGTGGTCATGACGAAGGGCGACGAAAAGTTCACCAGCAAGCCGACGAGGATGAAGGCCAACAAGCTCGAGCTGAACGCGGAGGGGCTGTACAAGGTCACTGACCCGACGACGGAAGCAATCCAGGTTGACGTCATCGACATGCGGACTACCCAAGGTAGGGTCACAATCCCTCTCAGCGATGTGTACGAAGGGAGGACCGAACGCTGGCACGCAGTTCGGGTACCGAAGAAGTCCCTCGAGCAAGGGGCGGCGTGCCCCGAGATGCGGGTGGTCATCAAAGCGTACGGGTTCGGGCAGCAAACGATAAGTTCCCGAGCCGACGCGGCCGACATCGTTTCTCTGCCCTCGCTGCCCCCCATCGGGGTGACCGAGTTGGACCTGCTGCTCTTCCCGAGGGTCTTCGCGAGCAACAAGGTCCGGATGCCGAACGAGCCCCAGTTTTGGGCCGAAATCAAAGCGTTGATTGCGTCGAGCCCGCGAATGACCAGCGGCCCGCCGGTGGTGAAGGCGCAGATTTCGCCTTCGGAGCATATCGCCGTGAACTTCCAGTTCCTCATGGCCTTCCAGCAGCGCTGGTCCCTCGCCAGGAACCACGAGCTGACCATCTTTAACATCTCCACTCGCCAGGCCCAGCACTGTTGTGTCGGCGCCGACTTCTGGTCGACCCTCGTGTCCATCATCCAGTTGAAGCGTCTGGCTGAAAAGGACGTGACGCAGTTCCGCATCGGCGAGATCGTCGCTTACAACCAGTACCCCGATCGCAGAACCCAAGACCCACCCAAGCGGGGGCGGGTTGCCCACGCGAACGAGCGGGACAACGGCATAGTGTACACGATCGAGCTAGGCGGCGGTGTGAGGGAACGACACGTCAAGCCAGCGTCCCTCAGGTTGTGGAAGCACCGGCTGAACATTATCGTCACGTGCAGCAAGTACCCGAAAGACCCTGTTTGGCTGTCGAAGCGCGACTGGCTGGAAGTGATAGAAGAGTGGTCGCAGATCAACAACGTGGCCGACTCCCCTCCCGCAGCGCTTCCGCTGGAAGCAAAACCGCCTGCTGACAGCCTTCAGCCGAACGACAAGCTCCCGCTAGCATCGTTGATTCTAAGCTGCCGAGTCAAAGACAAGCAAACCCGTGGCACCGGCTCGTGAGTGTCGTGACATGCGTAGCTTTGTCATTCAAGAAGAGTGCTTGCAAGAAGGTGGATCAATCGATTGACGGCAGCGACCGAAGAACCCCCACTGGCATTATCGATTCTAAAGCTGCGAGTCGGAGACTGGCACGGGACAGACTACACCGCCGTCGTTCAAGAAGAGCGCTTGTAAGCTACGAGACCACTAGCAGTAACCAGGTATCTTTGTTACCTGGTGAGAAAAAAGAAGGTTCCGCTAGCGAGACTCCTACCCAACCGTATCGGAAAGCAAGGCACCTTCAGCTGACCAATAACACGGTGTCACCAATTTCTTTAGCCATGTGAGGAAACTGAACCGCCCAAGTAGGACCTTCTGATCATGATCATTTGCAAATTTGCCACCTGAAACCGCGTCCAGGTTTTGGGCTCAGGGTAGTGCGGTGAACCAGAACTCTAGTTTCCCTTTCTACTTTCTCCTACTCGCGCGGTGTACGGTTTTAGTAGAATGGCAATGGCTGCCCGTTCTTTTGTCTTTAGCCATACTTCAACTGTCTTGCCAGAAGCCGCACCTTCAGCTCAGGAAGGCCACCGACCGTCTCACACTAGCTACCCGCAGCTTGTGCGAACTGAAATCGACAGGCGTATTGTTTTGATCGTGCGTGATCATTTTCCCAGCTGTGTTTAACCCTGTTTTCTTCCAGGTTCGGAATTCTGATCAACCAGCAAAACACACCGCCTACGTCTTTTGAGCTTCACACGGTGAAAGAACAACGAAGAAACAAACCGAGTGAGACCACTTGCCCCTACTCTCACGAAAGCAATCAACCCGAAATGAAAGCGTTTTCGCTGTTCCCTCGCTTGGACCATTCAGCCGTTGGTTACGAAAGCCTTTGCAGATTCTGCGGAGGCCTGCGGGTGCTTCCTTTGTGGTGTGTTGACATCCAAACCTATGTGTGAAAACAATTGTGAAACTATAACGAACGTATAAGACAACCTTTCAAACTGTGTTGGAGAAGTACGACAACTTCTGAACTAAGTGGTGTCTCGAATCAATCGGTGAAAATACTCAAATCCAGCTGAGCATCGTTGAGACTGATGTTGGTCTGTCTGTCACTTTGGTAAGCGCGTCTCAACGTGAGCACTCGGTTCTCTTCAGCAAAGCTCGTTGTAACAGCTTACAACTTTAAACCCCGGATCCTCGAGAATTGAAAATTTTGAAGACGGTTTACGGTAAGGATACTCAGACTGACCTTCGGTGGAATCAGCCGAATGAAATAGGAGGTGTTTGCCAGAAGTAGGAAGAGATGAGCGAACGCGTAGTCACGTATTTGTTTAAATTCGGCCGGATGATATCTCGGGCGTGGACAAGAGCACACAAAGTGGCTACCCTTCACTTCTTTCCAAACCCACTTTCACCATCAGCTAAACGTCCAAGAAAGAAATCGAGCGCAGCACAACACCAAACCGAGCGATGCACGGCTACAGTGCACTCTTCGGAGTAGCACTTTTTGCCGCCATGCATCCCCCTGCGAACGGTACCTGTCTACAGGTGACCGACATCAGTTTGCTGTGCAGTGCTTTTTCTTCGCAGACGTGCGCCGTGTGGGCCGGGAAGGGCACGATGATGAAGCTTCCTTCAGCCTGCACCGCTACGAAAGATTTTGAGTTGCAATGCGAGGCGGACGCCGCCGTTCTTTCCTGTCCCGCTGGGGACTGTTTCACGGTAGCGACCTCTTCTGTGAACAACAACGTGACTCTGAAGATCACGTCGTGCACCATCTTCGGCGCCTTCGTGGTCTCAGGCGAACTTGAATCCGGATATACCCGGGCTTTGGTCCTTGAAACGGTTCACGTTGAAGGTACTCTTGAAGTTAGAACCGTTCCGGTTGCGCTACATGACGTCAGTATTTTGAAGACGACGTCTCTTAGCTCAGCCCTCCTTCTCAATGGTATCCAAGCAACTGCGACGACGCTGACCATCCGCTGTGATCCCAGCTATTCACCGTCACTAGGGGGTGGCATTTACTTGAGCAATACTCAGTTTTCAGCCGAGGTTGTAGATATTGAGAATTGCAGCTCGACCCTTTATGGCGGGGCTATGTTTGCGACGGCGTCTACTGTGACGATAACGGAGAAACTCGACGCTCGGAATGCTGTTGCCCCAGGTGGAGGAGCATGCATCCACATCACTGCTGAATCTTTGTTGACGGTTCTCGGCACGTTGAGTGTGGAGAATTGTGAAAGTGCAACAGGCAACGGCGGGGCTTTGGTACTTTGGAGGTCAACCATGACAGCAAGGACCGTATTCGCTCGTGATAGCAGTGCAGACACGGGCGGCTGTGTTATGCTGTATCAATCTACACTCGACGTCAGCGACCGTGTTGTGCTGGAACGGTGCCAGTCTTCAGGGGCAGGAGGAGGGATGCACCTAGATAGCTCCACGGTGAATAGCAACGCTCTTACAACTTCTTCCTGCGAAACCACATCATCGTTCGGAGGCGCTATATATGCCAAAGGTAATAGTGATATAACAGTTACTAATTGGGTCACAGTCTGCAATCGCGCGTCTCGAACAGGAAATGATGTTCGCTGGTCAAGCACCGGCCGGCTGGTGGTTGGAACAGTGCGAATATACACGGACGAAACAACCTCCAACCCCGATCAGCCAATGACTAATAACTTGGCGCGCATATCTTTCAAAAACGGCACGATATTCACTAACAGCCTCACGCAGGCTCAGATTTCATCGAGCACCTCTATGCCTTCACTCACTCAACATCCGTCAGTCGGGTGTCCAGTAGAGGAGGGTGTGCCGCGCTTCCTCCCGCCGAAGCAGGCGTGTGGGTACACGACTTGTATCGAAGAGCCCGAGAACACATGTAGAAATATCACGGATTGTCATTGGACAGGGTTCGATTGTGTGATACGCAATGAAAGCGAGAGCATCACGCGCACGTATACACTCGATAGCGGTGTCGTAGAATCGCCGTTGTCAAATTCTACCGTGACGTTGTTTTGGTTCTCGGATTCATTGACCGCCAGCCCTCGGGCTGCGCGTGAAATATGCAAATTGTTGTGTAACGGAGGCCGCACTGGTCGCTTGGCTCGCGTCTTGAGTGATGACGAAGCGGTTCGAATGACGTTGATGCGAACGACGACGTCTGATGCCTTTCTCGACGGGTCCGATGTGGATCTTGAAGGCATGTGGCAGTGGTCAGATGGAGTTCCATTTTACTTCGCACATGGATGTTTGCAACATGGTTGTCCGTGGGAACCCAAACCGAGTGCCGGCTCCGACTTTCTTGCGATCACATCGAGCGGAAAGTGGAAAGGTGTTGGCCAAGATGAGTTGCCCTTTTATTGCGAGTTTCCATGTGTAGAGGACAGCGAATGCAATGCCGACGGTGATACGTGTCCGTACAAGTGTCAGCAAGGTCGATGCGAAACAAGCCGAGATTGCTGCGGAGGCGTTTCGGCCGAGGATGAGTGCAAGAACCATCATCCTCATTGTGAGTGGGTGACGGGTGAGAATGGGACTACGTCGTGTGCGGAGGCCATTGGTGTCTGTCTGGAAGTGAGCAACATTGACGACCTGTGCCATTTGTTCCTCACCTCGACTTGCGCGGTGTGGGCGGGTAACAGCTCAGCGATACAAACGCTTCAGGAACCATGCATCGCACAACACGACTTCAGTTTAACCTGCACAGACGATGCAGACGCAATTGCTTGTGAGAATGGCGTCTGTTTCAGCATTGGGCCCGAGGTCGCAGGTGTAGAAATGAACAACGTGACGGTGACCGTAACATCTTGCAAGTTGTCAGGCACGGTGTCGTGGCTTGGTACAAAGCACAACACTTACACCCGTCGCCTTGTTTTCGAAGATTCCATTGTCGAGGGAAACATCGTGGCATCGAATTTCCCAAGTGTGCAGTTCTACAACGTGTCGGTCTTAAAAGGTGCGTCTTCTGAGCCGGCGGTTTCTATGAGCTCTGTCGAAGAGGTGTCAGCTACGACGCTGACCATCCGTTGTGATCCCAGCTATTTACCACAAGATGGGGGCGGCATTTACTTGTACAATGCGCATTTTGCAGCCGAAGTTGTAGATATTGAGAATTGCAGCGCGACCCGCTATGGTGGAGCTATGTTTGCGACGCAAGAGTCCACTGTGACGGTAACGGAGAAACTCGACGCTCGGAAAGGTGTTGCCCCAAGTGGAGGAGGATGCATCGCCTTGACTTATCAAGTTTTGCTGACGGTTCTCGGCACGTTGAGTTTGGAGGATTGTGAAAGTGCAGAAATAGGCGGGGCATTGCTTCTTTGGAGGTCAGCCATGACAGCAAGGACCGTCTTCGCTCGTGATAGCATTGGAGGCAGCGGCGGCTGTGTTATGCTGTTTGAATCTACACTCGACGTCAGCGACCGTGTTGTGCTGGAACGGTGCCAGTCTTCAGGGGCAGGCGGAGGGATGCACCTAGATAGCTCCACGGTGAATAGCAAAGCTCTCACAACTTCTTCCTGCGAAACCAGAAAATCGTTCGGAGGCGCCATATATGCCAAAGGTGGTAGCGATATAACAGTTACTAATTGGGTCACCGTCTGCAATCGCGCGTCTCAAACAGGAGATGATGTTCGCTGGTCAAGCACCGGCCGGCTGGTGGTTGGAACAGTGCGAATATACACGGACGAAACAACCTCCAACCCCGATCAGCCAGTGACTAATAACTTGGCGGGCATATCTTTCCAAAACGGCACGATATTCACTAACAGCCTCACGCAGGCTCAGATTTCATCGAACATCGCTCTGCCTTCACTCACTCAACATCCGTCAGTCGGGTGTCCAGTAGAGGAGGGTGTGCCGCGCTTCCTCCCGCCGAAGCAGGCGTGTGGGTACACGACTTGTATCGAAGAGCCCGAGAACACATGTAGAAATATCACGGATTGTCATTGGACAGGGTTCGATTGTGTGATACGTAATGAAAGCGAGAGCATCACGCGCACGTATACACTCGATAGCGGTGTCGTAGAATCGCCGTTGTCGAATTCTACCGTGGCATTGTTTTGGTTCTCGGATTCATTGACCGCCAGCCCTCGGGCTGCGCGTGAAATATGCAAATTGTTGTGTAACGGAGGCCGCACTGGTCGCTTGGCTCGCGTCTTGAATGATGGCGAAGCGGTTCGAATGACGTTGATGCGAACGACGACGTCTGATGCCTTTCTCGACGGGTCCGATGTGGATCTTGAAGGCACGTGGCAGTGGTCAGATGGAGTTCCATTTTACATCGCACATGGATGTTTGCAACATGGTTGTCCGTGGGAACCCAAACCGAGTGCCGGCTCCGACTTTCTTGCGATCACATCGAGCGGAAAGTGGAAAGGTGTTGGCCAAGATGAGTTGCCCTTTTATTGCGAGTTTCCATGTGTAGAGGACAGCGAATGCAATGCCGACGGTGATACGTGTCCGTACAAGTGTCAGCAAGGTCGATGCGAAACAAGCCGAGATTGCTGCGGAGGCGTTTCGGCCGAGGATGAGTGCAAGAACCATCATCCTCATTGTGAGTGGGTGACGGGTGAGAATGGGACTACGTCGTGTGCGGAGGCCATTGGTGTCTGTCTGGAAGTGAGCAACATTGACGACCTGTGCCATTTGTTCCTCACCTCGACTTGCGCGGTGTGGGCGGGTAACAGCTCAGCGATACAAACGCTTCAGGAACCATGCATCGCTCAGCATGACTTCAGTTTAACCTGCACAGACGATGCAGACGCAATTGCTTGTGAGAATGGCGTCTGTTTCAGCATTGGGCCCGAGGTCGCAGGTGTAGAAATGAACAACGTGACGGTGACCGTAACATCTTGCAAGTTGTCAGGCACGGTGTCGTGGCTTGGTACAAAGCACAACACTTACACCCGTCGCCTTGTTTTCGAAGATTCCATTGTCGAGGGAAACATCGTGGCATCGAATTTCCCAAGTGTGCAGTTCTACAACGTGTCGGTCTTAAAAGGTGCGTCTTCTGAGCCGGCGGTTTCTATGAGCTCTGTCGAAGAGGTGTCAGCTACGACGCTGACCATCCGTTGTGATCCCAGCTATTTACCACAAGATGGGGGCGGCATTTACTTGTACAATGCGCATTTTGCAGCCGAAGTTGTAGATATTGAGAATTGCAGCGCGACCCGCTATGGTGGAGCTATGTTTGCGACGCAAGAGTCCACTGTGACGGTAACGGAGAAACTCGACGCTCGGAAAGGTGTTGCCCCAAGTGGAGGAGGATGCATCGCCTTGACTTATCAAGTTTTGCTGACGGTTCTCGGCACGTTGAGTTTGGAGGATTGTGAAAGTGCAGAAATAGGCGGGGCATTGCTTCTTTGGAGGTCAGCCATGACAGCAAGGACCGTCTTCGCTCGTGATAGCATTGGAGGCAGCGGCGGCTGTGTTATGCTGTTTGAATCTACACTCGACGTCAGCGACCGTGTTGTGCTGGAACGGTGCCAGTCTTCAGGGGCAGGCGGAGGGATGCACCTAGATAGCTCCACGGTGAATAGCAAAGCTCTCACAACTTCTTCCTGCGAAACCAGAAAATCGTTCGGAGGCGCCATATATGCCAAAGGTGGTAGCGATATAACAGTTACTAATTGGGTCACCGTCTGCAATCGCGCGTCTCAAACAGGAGATGATGTTCGCTGGTCAAGCACCGGCCGGCTGGTGGTTGGAACAGTGCGAATATACACGGACGAAACAACCTCCAACCCCGATCAGCCAGTGACTAATAACTTGGCGGGCATATCTTTCCAAAACGGCACGATATTCACTAACAGCCTCACGCAGGCTCAGATTTCATCGAACATCGCTCTGCCTTCACTCACTCAACATCCGTCAGTCGGGTGTCCAGTAGAGGAGGGTGTGCCGCGCTTCCTCCCGCCGAAGCAGGCGTGTGGGTACACGACTTGTATCGAAGAGCCCGAGAACACATGTAGAAATATCACGGATTGTCATTGGACAGGGTTCGATTGTGTGATACGTAATGAAAGCGAGAGCATCACGCGCACGTATACACTCGATAGCGGTGTCGTAGAATCGCCGTTGTCGAATTCTACCGTGGCATTGTTTTGGTTCTCGGATTCATTGACCGCCAGCCCCCGGGTTGCGCGTGAGATATGCAAATTGTTGTGTAACGGAGGCCGCACTGGTCGCTTGGCTCGCGTCTTGAATGATGGCGAAGCGGTTCGAATGACGTTGATGCGAACGACGACGTCTGATGCCTTTCTCGACGGGTCCGATGTGGATCTTGAAGGCACGTGGCAGTGGTCAGATGGAGTTCCATTTTACATCGCACATGGGTGTTTGCAACATGGTTGTCCGTGGGAACCCAAACCGAGTGCCGGCTCCGACTTTCTTGCGATCACATCGAGCGGAAAGTGGAAAGGTGTTGGCCAAGATGAGTTGCCCTTTTATTGCGAGTTTCCATGTGTAGAGGACAGCGAATGCAATGCCGACGGTGATACGTGTCCGTACAAGTGTCAGCAAGGTCGATGCGAAACAAGCCGAGATTGCTGCGGAGGCGTTTCGGCCGAGGATGAGTGCAAGAACCATCATCCTCATTGTGAGTGGGTGACGGGTGAGAATGGGACTACGTCGTGTGCGGAGGCCATTGGTGTCTGTCTGGAAGTGAGCAACATTGACGACCTGTGCCATTTGTTCCTCACCTCGACTTGCGCGGTGTGGGCGGGTAACAGCTCAGCGATACAAACGCTTCAGGAACCATGCATCGCTCAGCATGACTTCAGTTTAACCTGCACAGACGATGCAGACGCAATTGCTTGTGAGAATGGCGTCTGTTTCAGCATTGGGCCCGAGGTCGCAGGTGTAGAAATGAACAACGTGACGGTGACCGTAACATCTTGCAAGTTGTCAGGCACGGTGTCGTGGCTTGGTACAAAGCACAACACTTACACCCGTCGCCTTGTTTTCGAAGATTCCATTGTCGAGGGAAACATCGTGGCATCGAATTTCCCAAGTGTGCAGTTCTACAACGTGTCGGTCTTAAAAGGTGCGTCTTCTGAGCCGGCGGTTTCTATGAGCTCTGTCGAAGAGGTGTCAGCTACGACGCTGACCATCCGTTGTGATCCCAGCTATTTACCACAAGATGGGGGCGGCATTTACTTGTACAATGCGCATTTTGCAGCCGAAGTTGTAGATATTGAGAATTGCAGCGCGACCCGCTATGGTGGAGCTATGTTTGCGACGCAAGAGTCCACTGTGACGGTAACGGAGAAACTCGACGCTCGGAAAGGTGTTGCCCCAAGTGGAGGAGGATGCATCGCCTTGACTTATCAAGTTTTGCTGACGGTTCTCGGCACGTTGAGTTTGGAGGATTGTGAAAGTGCAGAAATAGGCGGGGCATTGCTTCTTTGGAGGTCAGCCATGACAGCAAGGACCGTCTTCGCTCGTGATAGCATTGGAGGCAGCGGCGGCTGTGTTATGCTGTTTGAATCTACACTCGACGTCAGCGACCGTGTTGTGCTGGAACGGTGCCAGTCTTCAGGGGCAGGCGGAGGGATGCACCTAGATAGCTCCACGGTGAATAGCAAAGCTCTCACAACTTCTTCCTGCGAAACCAGAAAATCGTTCGGAGGCGCCATATATGCCAAAGGTGGTAGCGATATAACAGTTACTAATTGGGTCACCGTCTGCAATCGCGCGTCTCAAACAGGAGATGATGTTCGCTGGTCAAGCACCGGCCGGCTGGTGGTTGGAACAGTGCGAATATACACGGACGAAACAACCTCCAACCCCGATCAGCCAGTGACTAATAACTTGGCGGGCATATCTTTCCAAAACGGCACGATATTCACTAACAGCCTCACGCAGGCTCAGATTTCATCGAACATCGCTCTGCCTTCACTCACTCAACATCCGTCAGTCGGGTGTCCAGTAGAGGAGGGTGTGCCGCGCTTCCTCCCGCCGAAGCAGGCGTGTGGGTACACGACTTGTATCGAAGAGCCCGAGAACACATGTAGAAATATCACGGATTGTCATTGGACAGGGTTCGATTGTGTGATACGCAATGAAAGCGAGAGCATCACGCGCACGTATACACTCGATAGCGGTGTCGTAGAATCGCCGTTGTCGAATTCTACCGTGGCATTGTTTTGGTTCTCGGATTCATTGACCGCCAGCCCCCGGGTTGCGCGTGAGATATGCAAATTGTTGTGTAACGGAGGCCGCACTGGTCGCTTGGCTCGCGTCTTGAATGATGGCGAAGCGGTTCGAATGACGTTGATGCGAACGACGACGTCTGATGCCTTTCTCGACGGGTCCGATGTGGATCTTGAAGGCACGTGGCAGTGGTCAGATGGAGTTCCATTTTACATCGCACATGGGTGTTTGCAACATGGTTGTCCGTGGGAACCCAAACCGAGTGCCGGCTCCGACTTTCTTGCGATCACATCGAGCGGAAAGTGGAAAGGTGTTGGCCAAGATGAGTTGCCCTTTTATTGCGAGTTTCCATGTGTAGAGGACAGCGAATGCAATGCCGACGGTGATACGTGTCCGTACAAGTGTCAGCAAGGTCGATGCGAAACAAGCCGAGATTGCTGCGGAGGCGTTTCGGCCGAGGATGAGTGCAAGAACCATCATCCTCATTGTGAGTGGGTGACGGGTGAGAATGGGACTACGTCGTGTGCGGAGGCCATTGGTGTCTGTCTGGAAGTGAGCAACATTGACGACCTGTGCCATTTGTTCCTCACCTCGACTTGCGCGGTGTGGGCGGGTAACAGCTCAGCGATACAAACGCTTCAGGAACCATGCATCGCACAACACGACTTCAGTTTAACCTGCACAGACGATGCAGACGCAATTGCTTGTGAGAATGGCGTCTGTTTCAGCATTGGGCCCGAGGTCGCAGGTGTAGAAATGAACAACGTGACGGTGACCGTAACATCTTGCAAGTTGTCAGGCACGGTGTCGTGGCTTGGTACAAAGCACAACACTTACACCCGTCGCCTTGTTTTCGAAGATTCCATTGTCGAGGGTAACATCGTGGCATCGAATTTCCCAAGCGTGCAGTTCTACAATGTGACCGTGGAAAGCAGTACGGAGGGTGTGCCCGCAGTGCAGTTGACCTCGATCGACGAGGTTTCTGGCACTGCGCTTCGGATTCGGTGCGGCGACGGCACGGTCCCGATATATGGAGGCGGTTTGTACGTGGTGGACGCCCGCGTGGCGCTGGAGGCTGTTGAGATTAGCGATTGCGCCGCGAAGCAAACCGGGGGGGGACTTTATGCTTTGCGCAGCGCTGTGAACGTGTCAAAGGTCTTAGTGGAGAACTGCGCCGCGGGAAGCGACGGGGGTGGTGTCATGCTGTCGGCTAGTACGTTCGGGTCCCCGAGTACATCATTAACAATGCGGGGCTGCTCAGCAGGCAACAACGGAGGCGGCTTCCTCCAGACCGAGGACTCGCACATCGCGGCCGCAGCAGTGGTCGCTGATAGGTGCGCGGCGAATAACTCGTACGGCGGCGCGATGTATTTTCACCAATCTAGCTCTGCCACTTTTGGCAGCATGGTCGTCAGCCGATGCACCGCAGAGTACGCCGGCGGGCTTTACGTAGACGGCGAGTTGAACGTCAGGGGAACATCCACGTTCGAGCACAACGAAGCGAGGCTAAACGGAGGCGCTATGTTCGTAGACGGCCAAGCCGTAGTCACGTTCAATGTGCTGAGCACCCGCCGTTGCGTATCGAACGCGGGATACGGGGGTTCAGTTTTTGGCAACGACGGAGCGAGTGTAGACGTTGAGCAGTGGAGCGGAGTCTGCAACAGCGCGTTCGCTGGCGCGAACGAGCTGTACTGGGGGAGTTCAAACACCCTGAGAGTCGTTGACGCTCACATTTACGTCGACGACGGGTGCCTCGCTCCTGACGCTGTCGTGGGTGGTTCGCATCCTACCATCAAGCTCGCCCAAGGATCAATCCGAACGAATAGTCTCACCGCCAGTCAAATCTCATCGAGCGTCGCTCTCAATACGCTCGACCTGCAACCGTCGGACGGTTGTCCGGTAGAATACGGACAGCTGACGACGTGCGGGTACACGACTTGCGTAGAGGAACCGCAAAGAATATGCGAGAACGTGTCGGTTTGCCATTGGAACGGTGCGGCGTGCTCTGTAGTGGATGAGACGAAAAGCGTCCCGGCGTACACTTTGTACAGCGGCATGCTGGAAAACACCATGAACCGGAGCGAGACGCCGTTTTGGTACTCGAACAAGGTGACGGTGTTGGATTCTCGGGTCGCGAAGTTTATCTGCACGACGCTGTGCTATAACGGGAGGGACGGTCGGCTGGCGCGGATGGTGTCGGGCGACGAGGGAGCGCGCATGACGGCGCTGCAGCCGACGCCGAGGGACGCGCTTCTTGATGGGTCAGACGCCGCCGTGGAGGGTGAATGGACGTGGTCGGACGGCATTGTGTTCTGGTCGGCGGTGCACGAGTGCCTGCAGTACGACTGCCCTTGGAAGCCTGAGCCGACGGCGGCGGACGGTGTCATGCACTTGACAGAGGGAAGTATGTGGCAAGCCGCCGGCGAGGAAGATGTACCGTTCTTCTGCGAGTTCCCGTGCGCAGACGATGGCGAATGCAACGACGACGGGGGCCGGTGCCCGTACAAGTGCAACCTGCACGGGAGGTGCGTAGTGAGCCGCGCCTGCTGCACGAACCTGCCCGACGAAACCAGCTGCGTGACGCACCACCCTCACTGCGAGTGGGTGCCGGGCGATAACGGGACGGCGGTTTGCGCGGACGCCGGGGCTTTTTGCACCGTCGTTACTGACCTCGACGAGCTGTGCGGGGTGATGGTGTCCCAGCCCTGCGCGGTGTGGGCTGGCAGTGGCTCTTCGGTGCAGTGGTCCCCACGTGCTTGCATCGCGACGCACGACTTCAGCTTGAGTTGCACGGAGGACGCGGACGCGATTGCTTGCGCGGACGACGGCGTGTGTTTTAATATAGGAGCGGCCGACGGCGCTCAGGTGAACAACGTAACACTCACCGTTACTTCCTGCAAGTTCTCGGGCAGCATGACACTCGCGGGGAGGCACCACGCCGTGCACGTCCGCCGTGCGGTTTTGGAAAACAGCGCCATAGAAGGCAACTTGCGCGTAGCTGACTTTCCGAGCCTGCACCTGTTCAACGTGACGGTCGTCGGGACAACGATGAACGCCTCGGCTGTGGAAATCGACACCGTGGACGAGGTGACTGGAACGCTGCTGCGGGTGCGTTGCGGCGACAGGCACGAGGATCCAGTCATGGGAGGGGGCATCTTTTTGAAGTCGTCTCGCGTCGATCTTGCGTCCATCGCCGTCAGCGGCTGCGCCGCGAAAGGACACGGGGGCGGAGTATACATCACCAGCAGCGTCCTCACCGCGTCCGAGTCCTTCTCCGTGCAGACGGGCGCCGCCGGCGAAAGCGGCGGCTGTGTGTACGCATTGGACAGCCACTTGAACGTATCACAAGACTTCGATGTTCACGCCTGCACGGCGGAACTCGGTGGGGGTGTGCTGCTGCGAAACAGCACTCTCGGATCGCCGCAGGCGTCTCTGACCATGCAGGACTGCTCTTCCACAGGAGGCGGAGGTTGCTTTTACCAAACCGAGGGCTGCGCTGTCGAAGCCGCGACGGTAGCGCTCGAAGGATGCGCGGTGAACGGTTCTGACGGGGGCGGCCTGCAGCTCGAACAGTCAAGCACCGCTTCGTTTGGCAGCCTGGTCGTCCAGAACTGCACTGCGGTCTCAGGCGGGGGAGTTTGGGTGGACGGCAGGCTCAACGTGACGGGAGCCGCCACGTTTGAGGCCTGCACTTCGTCGTCCGACGGCGCCGCCGTGTATCTGAGCACCCACGGGTCTGCAACCTTCGGCATCCTGCACACCCAGCACTGCGTATCCACGTCTGGCTACGGTGGTTCGATGTACGGGTTGACTGGCGCGACTGCGGTTGTATCCCGGTGGATCGGTGTGTGCAACAGTGCCCACGAAGGCGGGAACGAAGCGTACTGGTCCGGGACCCTTTTCCTGACAATCGACGATGCGCTGATCCACGTCGATGAGTATTCGCGCGCCCCCGGGTCCATCGTAGAAGGCGCCTCTGTGAACACTCGGCTGCGGGCCGGCATGCTGTACACCAACAGCCTCACTGCGGGCCAGGTTCTTTCTGACGTGGTGCTCCGGTCGCTGTCCCTCGAGCCTTCACAAGGCTGCCCCGCGAAGTTGGGACAGCCG
This sequence comes from Diplonema papillatum, assembly GCA_030068145.1. NCBI lineage: Eukaryota > Euglenozoa > Diplonemea > Diplonemida > Diplonemidae > Diplonema > Diplonema papillatum. The sequence goes on from JAPJBO010000240.1 coordinate 212,396, forward strand.
GAGGGCTGTGGATACACGAATTGCGTCGAAGAGCCACGCAACGTGTGCGACAACACGACGGTTTGCCGCTGGAACGGGGAGACGTGCGTGTTCAAGGACCCGGCGCAGAGCGTGCCGGCGTACACTCTGTACAGCGGAGTCTTCGAGGTTGCGCCGAATCGGACGGACAATCTGTTTTGGTACTCGAAGGACGCGGTGGCGGCGCGTCCGCACGTCGCGAGCGAGATCTGCGCGAAGTTGTGCAGCGGCGGAGTGCCGGGCAGGCTGGCGCGCATGCTGTCCGACGAAGAAGGCGTGCGGATGCTATCGCTCCTGCCGGATGGTGCAGCGGAGGCCGCCTTCATCGACGGCTCCGACGCCGCTGTCGAAGGAACGTGGCAGTGGTCCGACGGCGTTGTGTTCTGGTCCACTGCCTGCCTGCAGGCCGACTGCCCTTGGGGCCCCGCCCTCAACGACACAGACGACTACCTCCGGCTTTCTCCCGACGGATCGTGGGCCACAGCCTCCGAGGGGCTGTCTCCGTTTTTTTGCGAGTTCCCCTGCGTCACCGACGGCGACTGCAACGCGGGAGGGGACACGTGCCCGTACCGGTGCGGCCCGAACGGAAGGTGCGAACGCAGTCGCGCGTGCTGCGGCAACGTTGCCGCCGAGGGCGAGTGCAGGAGCCACCACCCGCACTGCGAGTGGCGGGGAGCTGGCGCCGCCGGCCACTGCGCCGCGGCCGATGAAGTGTGCGCGGTCGTATACGACCTGGGCGAGCTCTGCGGGCTTTTCGTCACGCAGGGCTGCGCTGTTTGGGCCGGCAACGGTTCGGCGGTGCAGACGCTGCCGGACACGTGCGTCGCGGTGCAAAACTTCAGCCTGACGTGCACCGACACCTCCGATGCGATCGCTTGCTCCGGCGACTGCTTCACCCTGGGTCTTGATCTTCAGACAATCGAAGACGTGTCGGTGTCCGTCACGTCATGCAGACTCTCCGGACCCATCGCCATCAAAGCGATACCCAACGACGCGTTCATCCGCCAGCTAGTCCTGGAGGACGTCGAAATAGACGGCGCCCTTGCTGTCTCCGGCGTGGCGAAGCTGCTTATTTACAACGTCAGCGTCGCGGCCAGCGTCGCCGGCGTGCCGGGCGTGCAGCTGTCGGACGTCGGGGCGGCGGCGGCTACCGTGCTGGCGATACGCTGCGGCAGAATGGCGTCAATCCCGAACAGCGGGGGCGGGCTGGCGCTCGCGTCGACCGCGTTCCAGGCAGACGTCCTCGACGTGACCGGCTGCGAAGCGGTGCTGGGCGGTGGCGTGTTCGCCGACGACAGCACGCTGTCGGTCGTCACCAGGCTCGCGGTGCGAAGTTGCTACGCTTCGTCCTTGGGCGGCGGAATGTACCTGTCCGCAAGCTTTTTGAACGCATCCAAAGTGCTCCACGTCGAAGACTGCGAATCGGGTTCGGAAGGCGGGGGAATCTATTTGCACTCCGGCCGCGTTGCTGCGAACGAAGCATCGTTTGACCAGTGCGTTTCCGTCACGGAATTCGGAGGTGCGGTACGTATGCAGCCGATGTCCGAGTTGACTGCCCAGTCCCTGCGCGCGCGGAACTGTTCAGCGACTGACGGGGCTGGCATCTCCGCCCAGAACGCCACGTTGACCATCCGGGCAGCGTGGTTTGAACGCTGCGTGACGAGCGCCAACGGCAGTGCGATCCACGCCGCGGCGTCCCACGTCACCCTCGGGACCTTGAACACGCTCTTCTGCTCTGCAACCTCCGGTTACGGGGGCGCGGTCTACTCTTCCGGATCTGCGATCGAAGTCGAATTGTGGAACGCGGTGTGCAACAAAGCCTCGGACGGTGGGAGCCTGGTCCACAGCATGTCCTCCGTCGGCGTTGTCGTTGAATCCGTCAATGTGTACGTTGACGAACAGAGCCAAGACCCGACGGCGCTTCTCACGGGAAGCACCAGCGACGTCGACTTGCGGAAGGGAACACTGTACACGAACAAACTGACCCAGAGTCAAGCTTCTTCCAATCCCGCGCTGCAACACATGACGGTTGAACCGTCGATCGGGTGTCCGGTAACGTACGGTCAACCTACAACGTGCGGGTACACGAGGTGTACAGAGGAACCACAGGTCACTTGCGAAGGAACGTCTGTTTGCCGGTGGAACGGGGTAGAGTGCCTGCCGAAGGAAGAGGCGTCGGGCGTGCCGACATACACACTTACAGACGGCGTTGCGGAGAGGGGGAACCGTACGGAAACCGTCTTCTGGCTTTCGAACGCCCGCGAGGCGGATCCCGCCGTTGCGGGCGCGATTTGCGCCGTGCTCTGCGACGAAGGTCGACCGGGTCGACTCGCGCGCGTGGTGTCCCCACGGGAGACGGCGCGCATGGCGTCGCTGCTACCACCTCTGGTCAACGGCGCCACCGACGGCTCGGACGCGGCCGAGGAGGGGACCTGGGCTTGGTCGGACGGTGCTGTCTTCTGGACGTTGGGCTTCGGTTGCTGGCAGGCCGACTGCCCGTGGGACGGCGCGCAGAAGGTGCCGGGCAACGACTACCTGCAGCTCACGCCGGAAGGAAATTGGACCGCGGTGGCGGGGGGGGGGGCCGCCACGCCCTTTTTCTGCGAGTTTCCCTGCGCTTTGGACAGCGACTGCAACGGCGGCGGGAAGACGTGTCCTTACAAGTGCAACCTTGAAGGCCGGTGCGAGGTCGGCGGAGAGTGCTGCGGCGACATCCACAACGAAGTCACGTGCGAGGCCCACCGCCCGCACTGCGAGTGGGTAGTACCCGCGGTCGGCAGTGGCGACGCCGTGTGCACGGAAGCGGAGGATGTGTGCATAGAGTTTGCGAACGTCAACGACCTGTGCGGGCTGATGGTTTCAGCGCCGTGCGCGGTGTGGACGGGGGCCGGGAAAGGCACGCAGACCATTCCACAAGAATGCATCGCCAAGCACAACTTCACCTTGTCCTGCGCGGATACGGCAGATGCCCTCGCCTGCTCCACGTCGGGAGCGTGCTTCGGCGTTGCCGTCGGGAGCGCGAACGTTGCGAACGTGTCGGTGACCGTCGCAAACTGCACCCTATCCGGCGCAGTCCGCTTCGAGGGGAACAAGGAGCTCGGTTTTTCGCGCGGGATCGTTCTCGAGAACGTGCGGGTGAACGGCGCGCTGGCCGTGGCGGGTCTGACGGCGGTGGGGCTGCGCAACGTGTCCGTGCTCAACGGCGTTGACTCGTTGTCGGCGGTGAGCTTCGAGTCTGTGGATGCCGTGTCTGGCGACGTCCTCCGCGTCCTGTGCCGAGAGAGGTTGCTCCTCCCCGCAAACGGCGGCGGGGTTTTCTTCGAGGGCGGGTCGATGGAGTTGGAGGGGCTGCACATCGAGGCCTGCGCCGCGCGATCGTACGGCGGCGGCTGCTTCGTCGCCGGCGGCGCGACCGTGAACGTGTCGGGCCAGTTCGCAGTGGACGACTGCCGCGCAGCCTCCGGCGGCGGAGCCCTGTACGTAGGCGGAAAGTCGACGTTCCGCGCGCGGACGGTCGCCGCCAGCCGGAACTCCGCCGCCGCCGGCACCGGCGGCACCGTGTACCTACACGACTCGGCCACAATGCACACGGTCGACGTCTCCGTCACAAACGGCACCGCGCGGCACTGCGGCGGAATCTACCTCCAAGCCGGCGCGGCGTGGGACAGCGCTCGTGCGTCGATGGAGCGCTGCTCGTCGGACTTCCACGGCGGTGCCGTGCACCAGGCGGCAGGCAGCTCCGTCGCGATCCGAGGGTCGTTCCGGACCCTGTTTTGCACGTCGAACTCGCCCAGCCACGGCGGTGGCTCGCTGTACATGCAAACGCTCGCCACCTTCGAAGCCGAGGCGTGGGCCGCCGTGTGCAACACGGCGAAGGGCGCGTACGGAAACGACATGCACCTGTCCTCCGGCGTCGTCGCCGTCGAGCGCCTGTTGCTGTACGTCGCGGACGACAGCCCCTTCCCGACCGCGCCCGCGGTCGGCGCCAGCAACCTGCTGGTGGCCAACGGGACGGTCTACTCGAACGAACTCACGTACGCACAGCTCGCGGCGGCTGGGCTGGGCAACCTGGCGGTCGCACCGTCGCGCGGGTGTCCCACCGCCATCGTCGCAAAAACGGAGTGCGGGTACACTGCGTGCGACGAAGGCACGGAGGGGGCGTGTGCAAACGCGACCGAGTGCCGGTGGGACGCCGAAGCGTCGGCGTGCACGGTGGGCGACGACGCGGGCGGGGAGCCAGGCTACACCCTGCGCGACGGCGTTGCGGAAGACCGCGCGAACCGCTCGACGCTCAGCTTCTGGTACTCCGGAGGCCTCACGGCCCTCAGCCGGCTCGTCGCCGGGGAGATCTGCGGGACGCTCTGCAGGAACGGGCGGCCAGGGCGTCTGGCCCGGGTGCTGCACTCCGCGGAGGCGGCGCGCATGGCCGCTTTGCGGGCGGGTGCCGGCGGTGCGTTCGTCGACGGCTCGCCGTCGGCCGCGGCCCCCGGCGTGTGGCAGTGGGCGGACGGGAGCGCGTACTGGACCGCCGAGCACGGGTGCGTGCAGGAGGAGTGCCTGTGGGACACGCCGCCGGCGTCGCCGGCGACTGACCGCAGCATGCAGCTGACGGCTTCGAACCACTGGGTGCCCTCTGAGGCCCCGGCGTCGTTTTTCTGCGAGTTCGCGTGCGTGTCCGACGGCGACTGCCGCGACGGAACCGCAACCTGCCAGCGGAAGTGCGGCCCGAACGGCCGATGCGTCGCAGACGACTCATGCTGCGGCCTTCTCGGCTCCGAGGGCGCGTGCCGGGACCCCGGGCAGAGCTGCGAGTGGGTCGCAGCGGCGGCCGGCGGAAGCGCCGCCTTCTGCCGGCGGGTCGAGTGTCTTGTGGTCCGCGACCTTGCGCAGCTGTGCCGCGCGTTCGTGACGCAAGCGTGCGCCGTGTGGGCCGGCACGGGCTCCGTCGTGCAGACCCTTCCGCGCACATGCGTCGCGACGCACACCTTCAACTTGACCTGCTCGCAGGGATCCGACGCGCTCGGCTGCCCTTCGACAGGCTGCTTCTCGTTAGTCCCCGCTGTCGTCCAGCCGGCCGGCGTGACTGTCACAGTCTCGACGTGCGCGCTGTTCGGCACCGTCTCCGTGCGGGGCGGGAAGGGACAGAACGTCACGCGTGAGCTCGTTTTGGAAGGTGTTAACGTCACGGGGTTGCTCCGAATCAGCGGCTTCACCAACGTGTCGCTCGACGGCGTTTCGGTGGACGGCATCGTGCAAGACGCGCCGGGCGTCGAGCTCACGGCGGTCGACTGGGCCGACATTGTGTCCCTAGACGTCGATTGCTCTGAACGAGTGGGGCCACCGATGTACGGTGGAGGCGTGCTGATCTCGGAATCGACCGCCGCCGTCGTCTCGCTGCGCGTGCAGCGCTGCTCAGCAAAGAGCCACGGGGGCGGCGTGCACCTCACGGCCAGCACTTTGCACGTCGCGGGCACGGTGCGAGTCACCGACTGCTCCGCCCTGGTCGGCGGGGGCGGCGTGTCGCTGTCTTCGTCTTCATCCATCGCGGGGGGGTCTCTCGCGGTCGAGCGCTGCTCGGCCACGAACACGGGGGGCGCCGCTGTGTTTTTGGCAGACTCCTCGCGTTTGGCGGTCGGCGTCCTTTCCGCCGGCAACTGCACGTCGCAAAACGGCGCGGTTTACATCGGCACGGGTTGCTCGGTGGCGGCGCACGAGGGGTGGTTCGAGCGGTGCGTGGCCTCCGGCAACGGAGGCGCGGTATACCTCGGCACGGGAGGCTCCGCGGAGTTTGAGGTCTTCAACACAGTCGGTTGTACGGCTCGCGGTACCGGTGGGTCTGTCTACGCGAACGGCCGAAACCTGCTCCGCGCGGGTGTGTGGAACGCGGTGTGCAACAAGGCGGGAGCCGCTGCCGGAGACGAGCTCTCCGCTTCCGACGCCGTCGACATCGCCGTCGGCACCCTGCGCGCTCACGTCGCCGACGACACGATCGGGGCGCGGAGCATCATTCAGTACTCGGGCGACCCCTCGACGCTGGCCATCGGCGGCGGCGCGCTGTACACAAATCGGCTGGCGCAGGCGGACGTCGCCGGCGGCTACCTGGGCGCGCTGGCAGTCGCGCCGTCCAGAGGTTGCCCTTCGACTTTCGGACGGGAGGTCGGCTGCGGATACGCGACCTGCCCCGGCGAGATGCCGGCCGAGGCTTGCGGGAAGATCGGGTTCTGCAGCCACGACGGCGAGGCCTGCGCGGCGAAAAACGCGAGCGAGACGTTTCCGGTGTACGCCGCTGGGTACGACGGCGTGCTGGAAGGCAACGGATCGACGGCAGCGGGTATCCGGTTCTGGTTTTCGGGGCCGGGAATCAGCGCGTTGGACGTGTCGGTGGCGGCGGAGGTTTGCAGCGTCCTGTGCGACAACGGGCGCCGTGGCCGCATAGCGCGGGTGACGTCGCCCGCGGAAGTCGCGCGGCTCACCGCGCTCCGGGGGTCTGACGCCCAGCAGCAGGACGCGTTTGTCGACGGTTCCGACCAAGCGGACGAGGGCCGCTGGCAGTGGTCCGACGGGGCAACCTTTTGGACGACCGCCTACGGATGCATTCAGCCCGTTTGCCCGTGGGTGGGGGGTAAGCCGGACGCTGCGTTCGACACCATGCGGCTAACGCCGGCGGGCGAGTGGAAAGGAGGAGACGGGCCGGCTCCGTTTTTCTGCGAGTTCCCCTGCACCGCCGACGGCGACTGCAACGCCGGCGGCGATCCGTGCCCGCTCGCGTGCGGCCCGCAGGGCCGGTGCGTGTTGGATGCGGAGTGCTGCGGGTCGTTTTCGACCGAAGCCGCGTGCGCGCCGCACAAACCGCACTGCGCTTGGGACGAATCCGCCGCCGCGAACACGGGAGCGTGCGTCCAATCAGAGTGCCACACGGTGGACGACATCAACGAGCTGTGCAATTTGTTCCTCGTCCACACCTGCGCGGTCTGGATGGGGACGGGGAAATTTGTCCAGACCCTGCCTGCTTCTTGTCTCGCCCTGCACAACGTCAGCCTCACGTGCGCGGCGGACGCGGACGCGATTGCGTGCCCTGCAGGTGATCCCTGCATGGTCTTCGGCCCCGAAAGCTCTGTCATCACCGATATTGTCGTCAACATCACGGGGTGCGCGTTCGTAGGCAACACAGCGTTCAGGGGAAGTCGAAGCACGGTACACGCCCGGCAGCTGGTCCTCGGCAGCGTCGCTGTCGGCGGGTCACTTGAAGTGTCGCAGCTGCCGAACCTGACGCTGCGAGACGTGACCGTCGACAACAACCAGCCCGAAGTGCCGGCAGTCACCCTGCGCCAGGTGACCGCCGCCGACGCGGTCGCTCTCGACGTGCGATGCAGCCTGCCTCAAGCCGACGCCCCGATATACGGCGGAGGGTTGCACTTGGCGGAATCCAGCCTGCGGGCCGACAACGCTGCCATCCGCAACTGCTCTGCGAAGTCGCTCGGGGGCGGTCTGTACGCAGCGGGCAGCACCCTCGAGGTGCGCGGAACCCTCACAGTGTCAGGCTGCACCGCGACGGCGAGTGGCGGGGGGTTGTACATTACGCAGAGCACGGTCAACGCCAACGAGGTGACAGCTGAGGCGTGCAAGGCTGGGTCTGACGGCGGCGGCGCAATGTACGCCGGCGGGCAGTCGAGCTTCGAGAGCTCGCACCTGTCCGCAACCGGCTGCGCAGCGAGACACGGGGGCGCCGTTTACGTGGAGGAGGGCTCCTCTGTGGCGGCAGACACCGCGCTGTTTGAAACCTGCACGGCCGACTACCACGGCGGCGCCCTGTACTTGGACAGGGGCGCTGCAGCGGAATTCAGCCTGCTGCACACCGCCGGGTGTTCTTCGAGGACCGCAGGGTACGGCGGTGGGTCGTTGAGTGTGTTCCCCGGGTCGACGTTCAGAACCGACCGGTGGTTCGCGGTGTGCAACACCGCGGCCACCGGCGGCGGCGATCTTTTCGCAGATCTTCCGGGTACCGTTGAGGTGCGGACGTTGGTCGTCCACGTCGCCGACACCGCCCGCCGCGAGCCGACGCCGATCGTGTCCGGGTCTCTCCCCGCCGTGAACATCACTGGGGGGTTCGTGTACAGCAACGCGTGGTCGCCCGCGTTGGATCCGACGCTTCACGAGCTGATCCTCCGGCGGGGGCGGGGGTGCCCCCGGACGCTTGCGCAGCCGACTGCGTGCGGGTACACGACCTGTGCGGAGGAGGGCGAGGTCTCGTGCAGTGGGCTGTCGGGTTGCTCGTGGAACGGCAGCGTTTGCGTCGTCGTTGCCGGGGAGGCAAACGCTGTGCCCGCGTACACGGCGGGAAGCGGCCGAATCGAGGCGCCAGGCGTCGGCAGCGACACACAGTTCTGGTACTCGGATGCCATCGTGGCCGATCCGCGCACTGCGGGTGGAATCTGTGCCGGGTTGTGCGTGGGCGGCAGGACTGGGCGTTTGTCCCGAATGCTGTCGGCAGATGACGGCGTGCGTATGCTCGCACTGCAGGCCTCGCCAGCCGCCGCCTTCCTCGACGGATCCGACGCGGAAACGGAGGGAACGTGGCAGTGGTCCGACGGCGTCGTGTTCTCCACCCGCGGCTTCGACTGCCTGCAGGTACTCTGCCCTTGGAACGGCTCGCAGGCAAACTCGCCGGGCGTTGGCCACCTGCAGCTCGCTCCGGACGGAACCTGGCTGGCGGCTGGGGAGGGGGTTTCAGCCCCGTTTTACTGCGAGTTCGCGTGCGTGGACAGCACCCAGTGCAATGCCGGCGGGGTGTGTCCGTACACGTGCAGCAAGCTGGGCCGGTGTGTCCTGGACGCGGAGTGCTGCCCTGCGTACCAGGACGGCACGGCATGCCAGCAGCACGCTCCGCACTGCGCGTGGCGGGATGCGAGCGGCGCGCAGGCGGGCGCGTGCGTGCCGGCGGAGTGCCAATCCGTCACCGACATCAACCAGCTGTGCAGCATGTTCCTCACGGGCAAATGCGCTCTGTGGGCCGGCGCGACGGCTGGCGGAAACCAGGTCCTCCCACGAGCCTGCGTCGCTGTCCACGACTTCGAGCTCACGTGCGCCGACAACGCAGACGCGATCGAATGCCCGTCGTCACCCACCGAAGAGTGCTTCACCATCGGGCCAAAGAGCGCGCACGTCGGAAATGTGACGGTGGCAGTGCGGTCTTGCACGTTGAAAGGCAGCGTCGCGGTGAAAGGAAGGCGCGAAGAAGCGTACGAGCGCAGGCTGGTCCTCGAAGACGTCGATATCGCCGGTTCGTTGTGGATCGACGCCTTCGACGGTCTGACGGCCGCCGGCGTCCGTGTGAGCAACGCGTTGCCGAACGTGCCGGCCGTGCGCATAGCATCGGTGGCGCACGCGAACGTAACGGGACTGTCCATCGAGTGTTCGGGCTTGTCTTCGACGGCGCCTGTTTTCGGCGGCGGTCTGCACCTTGCGTCGACGACCCTCGTAGCCGGCGCAGTCGACATCCGGCGATGCTTCGCCAAGACCTCGGGCGGCGGCGTCTACGCCGCGCAAGGGACCGTCTTCACTGCGCGAGCCCTCACCATCGGCTTCTGCGCGGCCGGCACCTCCGGCGGCGCACTGTACGCCGACGCGGGCGCGGCCCTCGACTTCGGCGACGCCGTGGCCAACTCCTGCACGGCGACGGCTGCGGGCGGCCGAGGCGGCGGGTTCTTTTTGCACGAAAACGTGGTGATGGCGGCGGCTTCGCTGTCCGCGACGGGTTGCTCCGCCCCCGGCGGCAAGGGTGGGGCGGCGTTCTTGGGTGTGAACAGCTCGCTGGCGGCGGGTGTTGCGTGGTTCGAGGCGTGCGAGGCGGCTGAACAAGGGGGCGCCCTGTTTATGAACACGCGGAGTTCCGCGAACTTTTCGACGCTCAACACGGTCGGATGTTCTTCGCCGTCACCCAGCGGTCTCGGCGGGTCCATCTTCACCGAAGCGGACACCACCTTGCACGCGCAGGCGTGGAACGCGGTGTGCAACGTCGTGGGCTCCAGCACGGGGAACGACCTTTACTCTCGCCAACCCGCCGACATCCGCATCGAAACACTCACCGCCCACGTCTCCGACACTGCGCGAAACCCGAAGTCGCCCGTGCAGATCCTGCTGGGGGACGCGTCCGTCGTCGCCATCAACGGCGGCGCGGTCTTCTCCAACACCGTCACATACGCGGACCTGGCGGCGAGCGCTTTTTTGCACGCGCTCTCGGTCGAACCCTCGGTCGGCTGCCCTGCGACTCTCGCGCTGCCGACGGCTTGCGGGTACACGGGTTGCAACGCTACGAACAAAACAGACTGCAGTGCAGTGTCGGGGTGCGCGTGGACGGACGGTGCATGCGGCGTCGAAGCGGGGAAGGGCGTGCTCATGTACACACTGGAAGACGGCGCGTTGGAAGGCATGTCCGCAGCCGGGACCGGGTTTTGGTACTCGAGATCTGTCACAGCGGAGAGTCCTGCCGTGGCGGGAGAGATCTGCCGCGTGCTGTGCTCCGGAGGGAGGGGCGGCCGGCTGGCGCGGGCGGTGTCGCTGGACGAGGTCGACCGGCTTTCGGCCCTGCAGCCGGCGCCAGCGGAAGCGATGCTCGACGGCGCCGACGCCACGGCGCCCGACGTGTGGGCGTGGGCCGACGGCGTCGTCTTCTGGGAACGCAGCGCCGGCTGCCTCCAGCGGGACTGCCCGTGGGGGCCGATCCCCCAGCAGCAGCAGGCCGGCGAGGGTCGCGGCCTGGTGCTCTCCCCCGCCGGAGACTGGCGGGCGGGAGCTTCCGGAGCGGCGCCGCTGCCGTTTTTCTGCGAGTTCCCGTGCGCCGACGACGGCGACTGCAACGGAGCGGGCGAGGCGTGCCCTTACTCGTGCGGGTACAACGGCCGGTGCGAGGTGCGGCGGGAGTGCTGCGGGTCGTTCGGCCTCGAGGCAACCTGCGACCTCCACGCGCCCACCTGCTCGTGGGCTGGGAGTGAGTGCGAGGCCAGCGCGTTGTGTCCGACGGTCGTTGACGCGGCATCCCTCTGCGACGCCTTACTCAGCGGCTCGTGCGCGGTGTGGGCCGGGGCCGCAGGTTCAGGGCTCCAGACTTTACCGAGGACGTGCGCCCTCACGCGCTCGTTCGAGCTCAACTGCGGAGACGGCGCCGACGCCTTGCTGTGTCCAGCCGGTCTCGACTGCTTTGCTGTCGGCCCCGCGAGTACGCACATCGGCAACGTGTCGCTCACGCTCTCGTCGTGCACGTTCCGCGGACCGACTGGGATTTCCGGGCGGAAAGAGGCGAACCTCACGCGTGAGGTCGTCTTGCGGGGGGTCGCCGTCGACGGGGGTTTCGCGGTTTCCGAGTTTTCCCGCGCCGTCTTCGACAACGTCGCGGTGCGGGGATCGGCGCCCGGCACGTCGGCGGTGAAGATATCGGCGGTAGACGAGGTGGAGGGGACGGCGATCCGAGTGCGGTGCGTCGGCGGCACCCCCGTCGACTACGGCGGCGGTTTGCACCTCGCGGCCTCATCGATGCGGATCGGCGTGCTGCAGATCAGCGACTGCCGCGCCGCCACCCACGGTGGCGGGCTGTACGCCTCGTCCTCGACGGTGACCGCGGGCGAGATAACCCTCCGGCGGTGCACAGCCGGCACCAGCGGAGGCGGGGTGTATGTGCGCGCGGGCGCGGTATCAGCGGCGGCGGTGACCATCGACAGCTGCGGCGCTAGCGCCGGCGGCGGCGGCGGGGTGTACTTGGATGCCGCTACGGCGGCGGACGCCGACGCTTGGGTGGTCACCCGTTGCTCTTCGCTGTACGGCGGGGCTGTGTATATGAATACGGACAGCAAGCTGACCGGCGCGTACGCGTGGTTCGAAAACTGCACGGCCGAGCACTACGGGGGAGGCGTGTACATGAACAGCCGCGCCTCGGCGGGGTTCGGCGTGCTCAACACGAGAACCTGCGCCTGCACCTCCGACTTCTCCCGCGGGGCGTCCGTGTACGCGTACCAGCAGAACGTTTTCACGGCGGGCGTGTGGAACGCCGACTGCAACGCCGTGGCGGGCGACCAGAGCAACGACCTGTATTGCGGCACCCCGGCGGCCGTCACGATTTCAGACCTGCGCCTTGACGTCGACGACGCGAGCGCGAATCCCAAGGCGCCGTTCGCGTGCCCGAAGGCCGAAGTTCTCGGCGGGGTGTTGCGCACAGACCGCCTCACGGAGGCCGAGATCGCCGCATCCGTGTACAAGACGATGGAGCTGAAGTCCTCGCAAGGCTGTGGGGCGCGCGCCGGCGGGGCCGTGGTGTGTCCGCTGGAACCTGTTTGCAGCGGGGCCACAGAAGCAGCGTGCGGGGGAAAGGGCGGCGCCTGCAAGTGGCTTCGGGATTGCGTGCCTTCGATCTCCGTGTACGACGGGGTCGTCGAGAACGCGAGCCGAACGGAAGACACGCCGTTTTGGTACTCAAATGGTGCCACCGCCGGCAGCGTGCACGCCGCAGCGGATGTTTGCAGGAGCATGTGCGTGAAGGGGAGGTTAGGCCGCCTGGCCCGCGTGCTGTCGACGACCGATGCGGACAGGCTGCAAGCCATCGCGCAGGCCACGGCAGCCATGGCGTACGTCGACGGCTCCGACGCCGTCGAAGCAGGCACGTGGCGATGGTCCGCCGGCGGCGTGTTCTGGACGACCTCCGGGCTGTGCCAGCAATCGTCGTGCCCACCCTGGACTCCGGCTCCTCCAACGGCAGGATCTGCCGACCACTACCTCCAGTTCTCTCCGGCGACCGCGGGCTGGGGTGCCCACCCGGGAGACACGCCGGCGGGGTTCTTCTGCGAGTTCCCGTGCGCCGAGGACGGCCACTGCAACAGCGGCGGCGGCTGTGCGTTCGCTTGCAGCCCGGGGGGCAGATGCGTCGTCAACGAGCGGTGCTGCTCGGCGCACGTCAACGAATCCGCCTGCGAGGCCGGGCAGTGCGGCTGGAACGCGGAGTACGGCACGTGTTCGGACCGCCGTTGCTTGTTCACGTCCGAAGACGAGTGCACCGCCGATGCACGCTGCGCGTGGCACGCGGACTGCGCCGACCCTCTGCGGGGCAACTGCACCGAGAAACGGTGCGAGGCAGCGGGAGAAGCGGCGTGCGTCGTCGACGCGGCGTGCACCTGGGACGTCGCCGGGCAGACGTGCTCGCTCTTCGGGTGCGCCAAGGCTTTCGGATCCGAGTGCTGCGGCCGAAACGCGCTCTGCACCTGGGCCGACGGCGCTTGCGTGCACAAACCGTCGTGCGGGGAAGTCGACGGGGGTGGCTGGAAGCTGGTGCGGCACTTGAACCAGGGGGACGCTGCGTTCTTCATGACCAACGACGGGTTGGCAGGGACGTGGACGTCCGGCCGCCGGTCAGGGAACTCGGTCGCGGCGGAAACGGTCGACGAGACGTTCTCGGTGCCGTTCGACGCGGGCGAGTACAACCAGCTCCTGTTTTCGACGGCGTCGTGCGGCACGTGGCTCGTCGTCAACGAAGCCGAGCTGTTGCCCGGCGGCGGCACGGACCCGTGCGTCGCGAAATCAAGTGAGAGCCCCCTCCCGCACTACGCTTCGTGGGGGCTTGGTCTCGAGCCCGCTGGCAGCCGGCTGGCCGTTTCGATCCCAACCGGCGACGGCAGCGGCAAGCAAGGCATCCTGTACGCGGAGGACGGAACGAGCACCGCCCTGCACGGAGCGCTGCTCCGCGCCGAAGGCGGGCTGAACGTCTGGATCCGCGAGAGCGCGAGCCCGCCAGCGAAGGGCGCGTGCGCCGACGCGGGGGCCACCCCGGTGCCGCCGCCGGGCGACGGATGCTTCGGGGTCGCCGTGTGCTCGCCGTACGACCAGCAGACCTGCGCCGGGCAGGGCCTGTGCAAGTGGGAAGAAGAAGGGCAAAACGCTGGCGCCGGCGCGTGCGTCCGTCGGTACTCGATGGGAGACGGGACGATGGAACTAGGCGCCGCGGCGGACGTGGCGTTCTGGCACTCGAAGGACGTGGCGGCGGGCGGCGCCGACGCGGCGGGCATCTGCAGCTTGCTGTGCGACGACAACGGTCGCCGTGGGCGTCTCGCTCGGGTTCTGACAGAAGGCGAGCTGACCAGGCTGGCCGGCCTGAGGCATGCGTCCACCGCCGGTAACGCGACGGCGTTCCTCGACGGAACAGACGACGAAGGCAGGTGGGTCTGGACCGACGGAACCGTCTTGTGGGACACCGAGAAGGGCTGCCAGCAGGAGACCTGCCCTTGGGCTGCCGGAGAGCCGGCTAGCGGCAGCGGCCCGCGCCTGGCGCTGTCCGGTGACGGGCGGTGGGTCGCCGCGGACGGCGGCGCCGCCCGCCCGTTTTTCTGCGAGTTCGGCTGCGCCGACGACGGCGGCTGCGGCGGGGCCGAGGTGTGCAGGCAGGGCCGGTGCGTAGCCGGCAGCCGCTGCGCGGCCGCCGGCTGCGGCGGGCTCTCCGCCGCCGCTTGCGCCGGCAGCGCGCTGTGCGTGTGGAACGCGCCGGCCGCGGCGTGCGCGCAGAAGTACACCGCGGGAGGCGGCGTGCAGGAGGGGGCGCGGTCCCCCGACATCCAATTCTGGCTCTCCCCGCCCGGCAAGACGGAGGATGCCGGCACCGCCGAGGAGGTGTGTCGATCGCTGTGCAGCGCAACCGGACGCGCCGGGAGACCGGCGCGGGTGCTCTCGCAGGACGAGGGGCTTCGGTTGGGCATGATGGCAGTCGGGCGTTCGACGGGGAGCTGGCTCGACGGAACAGACAACGGGGCGACGGCCACGTGGAACTGGTCAGACGGCACTGTCTTCTGGGAGACGGGCTCCGGGTGCTTTCAGGGGTGGTGCCCGTGGGGCGCCGCTGAGCCGACAACGCGTGCCGTGACCAGCTTCCTCCGGATCGATGCAAACGGGGGTTGGAGCACGGCGGCGGGCGATGAGGAGCTCGGCTTCTTCTGCGAGTTCCCGTGCGCGAACAGCTACGACTGCAACGCGAACGGGGAGTTCTGCCCGGCGATGTGCAACTCGCAGGGGCGGTGCGAGGCGAACGCCCAGTGCGGGACGGCCGCCCGGTGCGATTTGTACCGCGCCGAAGCCGACTGCTCCGGGAGTGAACGGCCGGCGTGCGCGTGGCTGCAAGCAGCCGGCGAGAAGGGAACGTGCGTCGACCTCTCGTGTCGGCACACCGGGCAGGCGACCTGCAGCGCGGACGCGAATTGCGCGTGGAGCAGCGAGTGCTACGAAGCAGGCGGCGGCGCCTGCGTCGAAAAGCGGTGCACGGCCGCCGGCCGTGCACTCTGCACTGCGGACCCGCGGTGCGCGTGGGCGCCGCAGGACGGCTGCGGCTTCGCAGCCTGCGGACAGCACGTGACGGAGCGCTGCTGCGGGTGGGACGCCACGTGCCGGTGGGACGTCGCTAACGCACCGGGGTACTGCGCGCCGAAGCCGTGCGCGGCTGCGCACCAGACGCAGGATGCTTGCACCACGGACACCTCTTGCTCGTGGGCGCAGACGGGGGGCGCTGGGCAATGCGAGGAGGTGGCGTGCAACGGCCTGCAGCAGTGCGCCTGCCGGCGGTCGGACCGCTGCTCGTGGAACGCGAAGGCAGCGAGGTGCACGCACGTGGAGTTCGCGCAGTGCGCGACGATGGACCTGGCGGTGCTCATCGGCGGGTCTGCGTCCGCCGGGCAACCGTTCGCCCGGCACCCGCACGGGTTCTTCGCGGCCACCGGCGCCGTCAACGAGTGGCTTCGGAAGCTGCCGTTGTCGGGAGAAAAAGCCGCTGCCGCTGCCTCCGGAGTCCCGTACGGAGTCCGCATCGCGCAGGTCCAGTACGCCGGGGTGACCACGGCCGGCGGCCCGAAGCCCGTGAAGACCCAAGCACAACCGGGCACCGGCACGGGCGGGTTTCTGTCCGGTGACCACGGCGAGGTCGCGGCTGACCTCGCGTACCTCGAAGCGCAGTACCTAGCCGGCGACAACCTGCTGGTGGCGGGGGGGCTCGAGGCTGCGGCGGCGACGTTCGACAGGACGGGCGGCAGCGCGGGGAGGAAGCGGGTGGTCCTTGTCGTCGCGAACGAAGCCATCGGTGACGCGCTCGACGTCGGTGTGAACCAGACGCTCGCAGACCTGAAGCAGAGGTTGGGCGTCGAAGTCTTCGGGGTGGTGCTCCGCCGGTATCAGACCCACGAGGCGCCGGACATCGCGGCGCAGGCGTCGCTGGAGGCGATCACCTCCCCCGCGGCGGCTGACCACGTCACGAACGTGCACATCGACGACTTCGCGACGCTGCTCGCGTCCATCTGCGACCCGAGCAGCAAGTTCGGCGAACGCTTGTCGTCGCCTTCGACGGCCCCGCCGTGCAGCCTGTACACCGACAGCAACCTCTGCGCGAAGGACGCTGGATGCGTCTACAGCGCTGTAGACCGAGAGTGCGCTGCCTCCGAGTGCACGAAGCTCTGCACAAAAGACCAGTGCGAGGCGGCGGCGGCGGCGCAGCACCTCTGCGTGTGGAGTGCGGACGGCCGCTGCTTAAAGGAGTCGGTCTGCGCCTTCACCGACAAAGTCGGATGCGAGGGTACGACGCTCGAGGATTGCGTGTGGGCGGACGAGGGGTGCGAGCTGGCGCCGTGCACGTGGAACAAGCACGAAGACGCCTGCGACGCCGATCCAGCGGACTGCACCTGGTGGGATAGAACCGGTGCTGCGGGGTGCATCGCTACGCCTTGTATCGGGTACTCGTCGTTGGAATGCGATGTGGCTGACAAATGCGAAATGAAAGTGGATGTGTGCGATGCACAAGCCGGGTCTGTCTTGTCTTGCCGTGTTGCGGGTTGCTCCGTGTACGGCTTGGCATCCACCTGCGCGACCGACCCTCGCTGTCAATGGACGGGCACATGCCTGATGAAACCCTGCGCGCAGTACGAAGACGAGCTTTGCTGTGGAACGCACCGACAATGCGAGTGGGATGTGTCTACCGCGCCGGCGACGTGCCAGCAAAACATTTGCTACTCGCTGGGCGGTGCTGTGGACCAGTGCAAGGCGCACGCTCAGTGCATGTGGCTTGCTTCCACGTGCGTCGCCTTCGACTGCAAGCATTTCGCGACGCAGTGCGACTGCAACCAAAAAGAGGCGTGCTACTGGAAGCGGGACTTGACCACGAGCCAGTGGAACACGACGGCGACAAGGGAAGGGGGCCAGTGCGTGGCCGCGGAGTACGGCTTGTGTCCGCAGATGGACGTCGTCGTCGCCTTCGACGGCTCGCTGGCGGCGGCCGCGCGGTACGGCCGGCACCCCAACGGATACCACTCCACCGTCGCTGCCCTGCGCAGGTGGGCCGAAGAGCTCCCGCTGGGCTTCGGCGCCGGCCCGGCCGCCGTCGTCCGCCTCGCCTTCGCCCAGTACTCGGGCACAAGCACCGCGTCCGAGAGCGGTCGAGCCGCCGCCGCGCGCGCCGGCGCCGGGGCCACCGGCAACGCGACCCTCCTCGCAGCCGACCTCGACTGGCATGATTCGAACCCGCTTGGCGGGGAGCCAGTCATCGCTGGTGGAATCGCGGAGGCAGCTTCCATCTTCAGCAACACCCCCATAGATGATGGCGGCGGCGCCACGAGCAGCAGGCAACGCGTGCTGCTCATGCTTGCCTCCGGAGACTTCGAATCGTCGGGGACGAAGGATGCCTTGGACCGACTGGACGTATTGGAAGTGCGGCGGTACGGCTGGGTGATGCAGAAATCGGCCATGGTGAGCCACCCCGAAGGAATCGCCCTGGGGAAGATGCGCGCGCTGACGTCCGCCGTGCAGGCAAACCACACACGGAGCGGCACCCTCGACGAAGTGGTCGGCGCCCTGCGCAGCCTGTGCGACCCCCGCTCGCAGTGGGGCGCGCATGGGGCGGCGGGGGCGCCGCCGGCCGACGAGCACCTGCCTTGCTCCGGGTTCGTGGCGGAGCCGGCGTGCGAGGCGGACAGTGGGTGCGTCTGGGAGGCCGGGATGTGCACAAATTCGGCGTGCCTCTCCGTCTGCGACGCCGGCGCGTGCACGTCGGTCGCAACCGCGAACTGCACGTGGGCGGGCGTCGGGTGCAGGGACACTCCGGTCGTCGACTGCCGGTGCAAGTACGAGGGGGCCGACGTGGCGGCGAACAAGCACTTGTGCGAAAATGACGGCGCCTGCTGGTGGGACGAACCGTCGCTCCGCTGCCAGGTCGACGACTGCAGGGAGGGGTCCGCTGGGAACGATGCTTGCTCGCTGGCCGGGCAACTGTGCGTGGACGACAACCACAAACCGTGCAGTGACGACTGGTACTGTCAGTGCACGCCGCCGTCCGTGAGCAGCACCGTGGTGGTGCACGGACGCGCGGAATGCCACCTCTACGAGTGTATCGCGACGTGCGAAACCTGCGCGGAAGGCGTCTGCACCGATGAGCAGACCTGCCACGACCCGGACACCTCCGACGCTTCGCTGGCTGATTGGGAGTGCAGATGCCAATCGCCTTACACGGGATCAGCCGCGACAACAGCGGCCGTCTGCCGGATCGACGAGTGCAAGGAAACATGCGGCCACTGCGAGAACAGCACGTGCGACGGGCCGTTGAACCAGATGTGCGTAGACACCGACCATTCCGCACGGAACGACTGGGTGTGCGTGTGTCCTCCCCCAAGCGGGAAGACGCAAGTCGGAGAGGCGGCTTCGGACTGCAACGTCGACGAGTGCACCCTGTACAACGCGACGTGCGCCGGCCAGTTCTGTTTCGACGCTGACGAGTCGAAGCTCGGCGACTGGATGTGTTACTGCACGGCACCCTTCGAAGGCGTCGGCACAGCGATGCGCGCGAATTGTACCGTCGATGAGTGCGCGGCGTCCTGTGACACGTGCGAGGGCGGCGTGTGCAGTGCAGGGGTGGCGGTGCAGTCGTGCAACGATCCGGACACGAGCGAGCACGCGTTGTCGGACTGGACGTGCACGTGCGGGACCACGTCTGTCAGCGCCACCGCCAGGCAGGCTAACTGCCCGTTCGACGAGTGCAGCGAAGCGTGCAAAACGTGCGCGAATCAGACGTGCGCGGCTGTCGAACAGTTCTGCAGCGACCCGGGGGCGATGTCGCTGTCCCTGTCGGATTGGTCGTGCACGTGCCCCCCGCCGGCGTTGAATGCGTCTCTGACGTCAGCGGTCTCGTCGTGCGACGTGAACGAGTGCGCGCTGCCCACGCCGGCGGGCACGTGCGCCGCGCTGAACCAAACGTGTACCGACCCGAGCAAGGAAACGGCCGACGACTGGCGATGCGAGTGCGAGCTTCCACTGAACGGGTCCGCCACCGCGCGCGGAGCGGACTGCACCCTCGACGAGTGCACGGCGTCGTGCGAAACGTGCGAAAACGGCGCGTGCAACGAGGACAGCCCCGTGCCGCAAACCTGCCACGACCCCGACGTGCGCGCGGACTCATTGTCGGACTGGACGTGCACGTGCTCGGCCAGCACCGCCGTCGGTCGATCAGCGAACTGCGACTACGACGAGTGCACTGCCGATTGCGACGCATGTGCCCGCGGAGTCTGCGAAGAAAACAGACAGTCGTGCCAGGACCCGAAGCGGAAGGTGAAGTCCCTCGGCGACTGGTTCTGCTCGTGTCCGGCCCCCTCGCAAGCCGTACAAGTCGGTGGCGCTGTCTCCTCCTGCGTGTTCGACGAATGTGTGATACACAACACGACGTGCACCAACGTCGACCAGGACTGCGTCGACCACAACACGGGAGCTGGCGGGTCCGACTGGGAGTGTGTGTGCAGGCAGCCGGCAAGCGGCGCGCAAACAGCTGGAGTCGCGTCGTGCACCATTGACGAGTGTGACGCGGCGTGCGAGACGTGCGAGAACGGCACGTGCTCGGGCGCGCAGCCGGCGCAGCTGTGCCTCGATGCGGACATCGGCTCGCAGTCGCTGTCCGACTGGGTCTGCAGCTGCCCGCTCGAAAACAAGACCCGTGTCGCCGCCGCGGCTGACTGCTCTCTGGACGAGTGCACAGCCACGTGCGAGACGTGCGCGGGCGCGACGTGTGAGGAGGCGGATCAAGCTTGCCACGATCTCGGGCCGACAGAGTCGTCGTTGGGGGACTGGAGGTGCATGTGTCGCGAAGGGGGGTCAAACCGCTCGGCGGCTGTTTCAGCCGTCGTAAACTGCTCCTTCGATGAGTGCGACAGGACGCGGGCGACCTGCAGCCAAGCGGGGCAGATCTGCGTGGACGAGGACCACTCCGTAGCGGGCGACTGGCGGTGCGTGTGCCCGGAACCCGGTAGAGGTGACGCGGTTGCGGGAGTGGCGGTGTGCCTCCTCGACGAGTGCGCGGACACTTGCGCCACCTGCGAGAACGGCGCCTGCTCCGCCCCGGACACCGGGGTGAAGCAGACGTGCAGCGACCCGAACCAGAACGCCACCGCAACCTCCGACTGGATGTGCGTCTGCGACGGCACGACGCCGGCGCGGGCGGCGGTCGCAGGCGTGGCTGACTGCCCCTTCGACGAGTGCACCGCCACGTGCGGCAGCTGCGCGGCGGCGAACTGCTCGCAGGCCGGCCAGATCTGCGTAGACGCGCGCGCGATGTCGAGCTCCCTCGGCGACTGGATCTGCGTGTGCGCGCCGCCGGCGATGGGGAAGAGCGCGGTAGCGGCGCCGGTCGCTGACTGCTCGCACGACGAGTGCTCCGATGCGGAGCACGCGGCCCTCTGCGAAGCAGCCGGGCAGAAGTGCATCGACGACGACCATCTCGTCATGGGCGACTGGATCTGCGCGTGCGAGGCCCCGCTGGAAGGGCAGGCGTTGCGGTCGATCGCCGGGTGCTCCATCGACGAATGCGCAGCGACGTGCCCTTCGTGCCACGGGGGGGAGTGCACGGCCGCTAAGCAGGACTGCGAGGACCCGAACAACAGCTCGAAGTCGTTGTCCGACTGGCTGTGCTCGTGCGGGACCTACAGCACCGGAGCCGCCGTGGGGGCTCCCGCGCACTGCGTCTTGGACGAGTGCGTCGGAGACTGCGAGCACTGCGAGCTGGGGCGGTGCGCGGCAGCGAACCAAACGTGCCACGACCCGGACAAGACGGCCACGTCGATATCTGACTGGACCTGCTCCTGCCGTGCGCCGGCTTTCGGCATCAACGTCCGGGGCCCGGCGGCGAGCTGCGTCGTCGACGAGTGCGCGCAGGCGGAAAACGCGGGCGCGTGCCTGCTCCATGGGCAGACCTGCGTCGACCCCGACACGACGGCGGGCAGTCTGAACGACTGGGAGTGCCACTGCGTGGTTCCCCCCGCGGCTGAGGCGGCGAAGAGGGTCGGGGCCGCTGCGTTGTGCAGCTACTCGGGCGAGTGCGCGACCGACAGCGCTGCGAAGCGGTGCAAGGAGTTTGGGAACCTGTGCTACGACTACGGATCGGACGGCGACTGGGAGTGCCACTGCACGCCGCCGTTGACGGGGGCCGTCGGCAACGCAACCTCCGACATCGAGTGCACGCTCGATGAGTGCGCGGAGACGTGCAATACGTGTGCGACGACCCTCGGTTCGACGGTAAACGCATGCGATGCCGTGGGACAGACGTGTGTGGACCCCGACCTGAAGCAGCTGCATGACTGGATGTGCGTGTGTCCGTCGCCGTCGACATCGTCGAGCGTCGCGGGCCCCGCCCTCGTTTGCGAGATCGACGAGTGCGGCGCCGGCCTTTGCGCCACGTGCGCCAACGACACGTGCGCCGCCGCCGGCCAGCTCTGCGACGACCCGGACAGAAGCGTCTTCGCGCTGTCCGACTGGACCTGCTCGTGCGTGCCGCCGGGCGCTGGGGCCGCGACCGGCCAGGCGGCGCACTGCGCGTGCGACGAGTGCCTCTCGCCGACGGTGTGCGCCGCGGCAGACCAGACGTGCACAGACCCGAACACGACGTGCGCCGCCGCAGGGGCGGGCGACTTTGTCTGCGCGTGCAAGGCGCCGTTCAGCGGGTTCGCCACCGGCGTGGCAGCGCTGTGCGGGGTCGACGAGTGCGAGGAGTTCAACCTGACGTGCGTCGCTGAAGGGCAGGTGTGCTACGATCCGGATGTATCCGCGATGGGCGATTGGGGTTGCGCGTGCGCAGAACCTGCGTCCGGGTCGGCTGCGGGTGCGGTCGCCACGTGTGTGTTGGACGAGTGCACGGCGGAGTGTTCGCACTGCGCAAACGGAGTGTGCGGCACCGGCACCGGACGGCAGCTGTGCGTCGACCCGGACCGCAACGCCACGTCCACCAACGACTGGATGTGCGTTTGCGTGCAGCCTGGCGCCGGCGCCGCAACCCGCCGCCCCGCGGCTTGCGTCTGCGACGAGTGCCTGACCACGCGCGTCTGCGCCCTCGCGGACCAGCTTTGCCGAGATCCCAACACGACGTGCCACGCCGATTCCACCAACGACTACCTCTGCGAATGCTCACCCCCAAAAACGGGAGTTGCTGCTGCGCAACCAGCCTCGTGCACCACAGACGAGTGCACGGATTACGCGTACATTTGCGAAGTCGTTGGGCAAGCGTGCCTGGACCCGGATCAAGGTAAAAGCAACGACTGGCGGTGCGAGTGCGACCTGCCGTCTACCGGAGTCGGTCTTATGCAGCCCGCCGCATGCTCTCTGAATGAATGTCAGGAGAGCTGTCCCCACTGCTCCAACCGGCAGTGTGAACTGGCCGGACAAACGTGTGCCGACCCTGATGAATTCTCAATCCGAGACTGGACGTGTACATGCGTCTTGCCAGGAAAAGGAGAGGCTACAGGGCAGGCCGCAACGTGTGTCTGCAATGAGTGCTTGACAGTGACAGTTTGCAAAGAAGCAGGTCAGACGTGCTACGATAGGAACACCAGCTGCGGCGACACGCCCGACTTCGAGTGCAGCTGCACGCCACCGGAGATGGGCATCGGTGTTGGCGAGATTGCGGCGTGCGGCGACAACGAGTGTGACACAGAAGCATCGGCATGCATCAACGCCGGGCAGACTTGTGTTGACTACGAACTTGCAACCCCAGGCACGTGGCAATGCAAATGCCCCCATCCAGCTTCTGGCGTAGAACTGATGGCGCCGGCGATATGCATTCTCAACGAATGCGACACAGAGTGTGCTCACTGTGCAAACGGAACGTGCGAGAGAGGTGGTCAGGTTTGCCATGACCCAGACCCCAGCGACGCATCTACAAACGATTGGATGTGCCTGTGCTACGAAGGCGCTGGTAAAGCGACAGGCAAGACAGCGGCCTGCGTATGCAACGACTGCTTGACGGACACCACCTGCGAAGACGCGGGGCAAAAATGCACAGACGGAAACACGACGTGCCACGGGGGCAAGGCTCCGGACTTCGTGTGCTCCTGCCACCTGCCGAAAACAGGCTCTGCCGTCGCGGAGGTTGCGGCTTGCGAGATGGACGAATGCTCCGTGTTTGAAGCTGTCTGCGCGCATGCGAACCAGACGTGTCTCGACGCTGATCGGACAGGGGACAACAACTGGGTGTGTCGCTGTCAGGAGCCGTCGGATGTTGTGGAAACCACCGCCCCGGCAACGTGTGTGTACACCCTGGACGAGTGCACGGAAACGTGTCCGCATTGTGCGAACGGAACGTGCAGCGCGGCTGGGCAAGAGTGCAACGACCCGCACCACAGCTCGCTGTCGACCCACGACTGGACGTGCAACTGCAAGTCGCCTGCCACAGGGAAGGCCACCGGCAGCCCGGCGCTGTGCGCGTGCGATGAATGCCTGCGCAGCTCGGTCTGCGTCGACGCAGGGCAGGATTGCTACGACACCAACACGACGTGCGGAGGGGAGCCAGACTTCGAATGTGCCTGCAAGTCGCCCTCCACCGGCGCCGCCGTTGGCGAACCCGCGCTGTGCGGGGTGAATGAATGCGCGTCTCACGGAACCGTCTGCCTGCGGGTAGGGCAGGTGTGCTTCGAACCCAACGCGACGCAAGCCGCGGACTGGCAGTGCCTCTGCCCGCCGGGAGCGTCCGGAGACGCGGGGCAGCAGCAGGCGGCGAAGAAATGCGCGCTCAACGAGTGCGAGGTCGCCTGCGCAACGTGCGCGAACGGTGTCTGCGCAGCCGCTGGGCAGAGCTGCTTCGACACCGACACTGACCCGTTCAGCCCGAATGACTGGGTATGCAAGTGTCTCGCGCCGTCGTCGAGCGAAGCATCGCTGGGCCCTGCCGTCTGCCGCGTCGACGAGTGCACCGGGAACCCGTGCGCCGAAGGCTGCGAAGCGGGGTCGTCGGACTGCCTGCAGACGTGCCACGACTCCAACACGAGCGCCGTGAGCCTCGGAGACTATACCTGCGCGTGCCCGCCGCCCTCTGGCAATGTCTCCTCCACCGGCAAACCCGCCAATTGCGGACGCGGCGGCAGCGGTGGTAGCAGCAGCCCCGCGCCGTCGGCTGAGCGCGAATGCGAGGCGCTGAGCTATTCTTTGGACGCCTGCGAGCAGGCGCCCGAGTGCGAATGGACGTCGGGGGCGTGCGCGGCCATCGATTGCGACTTCGACGGACGGCGAGACTGCAGCGCCAGGGCGGCGTGCGAGTGGGCGGAAGGCGAGTGCGTCGCGTCAAAACCGTGCGGCAGGCGTGGGCTGGCCGCGTGCGAAGCAGGTGACCGGTGCCGCATCCTGCACGGCGCGTGCGTCATGAACCCGGTGCACGGCGTCTGCCAGGGTGGCTGCTGCCACTGCGAGCACGGCTGGTCTGGCCACGAGTGCAGTGCCTGCGACTTCGCGCGGAACCCGGACGGATCGTGCGCCGTCTGCTCGCGGCGGGAAACATGCAGCGGCCACGGCTCGTGCAGCCCGGCCCGCCTGTGCATCTGCGACTCCGGCTGGGTGGGCGCCGGCTGCGGGGAACGGTCGTTCTGCACGCCCGAGGGCCCTTCGTGGTTCACAATGTACCCGAACCAACCCCTGCGGGGCCGTCCGTTCACGCTCGTCGTGCACGGGTGCTATTCCAGCGCGCTCCACAGGATTAAAGTCGTCGACGAAGCTCTCGACTGCGAAGCCAGCGTGCCCGTCGACTGCATGGCTCCCGCCGCCGGCAAGATCTTCCTCAACGACGACTGCAACGCAGCGTCGACAGACTATCCCACAGTTGAGAATGCGTCGAGCCAAGAGCTGTTGGTAGGGGTGGAAGCGACGTTCGACGGCGCAACTAAACAGTACAAGGTGTGCTGGTTCGGTGGGCCGGATGGCTGGCGCGAGGTGCGGACGCACCTGCGGAGTGGTAAGCGCACCGTGATCATCACCGTGCAGGGTGGGGCCACGGAGGACACCGGAGCTGTGAGCGCGGCGGCATCGGCCGGGGCGCAGCCGCAGTTCTGCTGCGATGGGCTGGCACTGGGCGAGAGCTGCTTCCCTAGTGCCGTGGCCATCGTGGTCTGCGCGCTGTGCGTCGTTCTCTGCCTCTTCGTCGCGTGGAAGCTCGCGCAGACGCGCCAAGACCTCTACGACGTGCGGCATCGATACGTGGCGGAATTCGACGAATTCGACGTCGAAATGGACCGGTCCATGTGGCTCCTGTCTGCGACAGCGAGCGACCTCCACACCTCAATGGATGGTCGGTCGCTGTCCATGTCCAGCCCCCCTGACAAGTAGAGGACCGACAGTGAGTTGCGGGGGGTGCCTACGGCATCACCCCCGTTCCTTTGTATCAGGGATTTGCGTCCCGCTATGTACCTTTGTCTCAAGGGATGCGCTTTGCCTTTTGCATCGTTTCTCCCCAGCATCCGGGCTGAACAGTCAGTGCGGGGCCAGCAAACTGGGCCTTGCAACCTGAGCTCTGGATCCAACTACGAGCTTTTTAACAGCAGCAGCATTAATATACGCTGTTGGTGCTGGAATTACCGCGGGTGCTGGCACCAGACTTGTCCACCAATTGTGTTCAATGACAGGTTTAGATATCATCCATTGCTTCAAACGTACTCAGTACGTGTCGAGGCTATTTCTCTTCGCTGCCCCCACACCCTGCCACAGGTCCGTGTACTCACCTTCCCCCCAGGCTACCAGTCGATCGCGGATCTCCGTCGCCCGCTTCTTGTGGTGGCGCTTGCCAGAACCCCTGGATTTCCAGAGGCAGACCTTCGGGAACATTTACAGCAGGATGAACGAGTCTTCGTCTCTCTTTGTGTTCACCCGACGCAGAGTCCGAATATATGTTTCGGCCCAGAGGCGCTGGACCGGGCGGGGGACTTTCGCCACTGTCTGGCATCTGAGGTGGGCCACCTCATCCCAGGATGGTAAGCCCCTGCCTGGGTCCGGAATGGTCACCCCCGCTGTATCTTCCACCTTCCCGTCAAGTTGCTGTCGACAAGAACGATGCGTTGTCCTCCCAATACCAGTCACGTCCCCACACACCTCGCATTCCCTCAGGCCGAGCTGCCTCAGAGATGATTCAGGAACCGGGTCCACGTGGCGGTGCGAGTTTATGTGGACCTTCAATGACGTGAAGGTCGAGAACGGTTGGCCGGGGCGCTTGTTACTTGGTCTCTGGGAACGACCGCACCCTGCCACCGGGCAGTAGAACGGCGTTTTTTTTAACATTAAATCGAAACAAACGATTCAGCCATTGCGTTTTGCTGAAATAATAACGACATGTGAAGGGAAGAAAATACGTGTTCCAAAAAGTGTGTGATAGGCCACATGTGGAGAGAAGAAAATACGTGCTCCAAAAAGTGTGTGATAGGCCGCATGTGGAAAGAAAAAGTTCCAAACGCACCCGTAACCACATAGCCCTTTCTTGCTCTAAGAGAACCCATTTATCAACGGTCACACGGAGACCCTAAACTCCCGGAATTTCAAGCGAACTTTAACTCTAAAAAGTGTGTGATAGGCCACATGGGGAGAGAAGAAAATACGTGTTCCAAAAGATAGGCCGCATGGAGAGAAGAAAATACGTGCTCCAAAAAGTGTGTGATAGGCCGCATGTGGAAAGAAAAAGTTCCAAACGCACAACCCGTAACCACATAGCCCTTTCTTGCTCTAAGAGAACCCATACGGTCACACGGAGACCCTAAAACCCCGGAATTTCAAGCGAACTTTAACTCTAAAAAGTGTGTGATAGGCCACATGTGGAGAGAAGAAAATACGTGTTCCAAAAGATAGGCCGCATGTGGAGAGAAGAAAATACGTGCTCCAAATAGTGTGTGATAGGCCGCATGTGGAAAGAAAAAGTTCCAAAAGCACAACCCGTAACCACATAGCCCTTTCTTGCTCTAAGAGAACCCATTTATCAACGGTCACACGGAGACCCTAAACCCCCGGAATTTCAAGCAAACTTTAACTCTAAAAAGTGTGTGATAGGCCGCATGTACAAACAAGCACCCACATTGCGAAAAGGCTGCACCCGGGTTCATGGGTTTCAACTGGGGATTCTCCAGCGAAAATCAAACAGAAAGTCTCAAACAAACAAACACTCACTCTAAAACGCGAAATAAGTTTTACACGGGAGGATGTGGGAAGTAAGACACATCAAACCGACGGCTGCAGAACTGCGGTCGTCGAGAGAAGCAAGAACGCAAATAATTGAACTCGAGTAACTCCGCAAAGGTGGGGGGGGGGGAACTTGAAACAAGAATCTTACGAAAAATACCCTTTCTTTCGTCCGCTCTCAATCTCTTCACCACTCCCCAAGCCTCTGCGGTGTCAACCGGGAATCACCGGTCTTTTGGAATCTCGGAATACGCTTTGCAACAGAAAAAGCAAATAAAGGGAAACTGTTGCAAACCAGACAAAAACGAAAAAAGCTTCACAACCAACCAATCTGTACGCCTATTCGGGATCGTCGGAAACACAAAAAAGGAAAGAAGTATTGTCAACCGTAGGCTTCAATCCCCAGCCTTTTCAAACCCCCTTCCAACATGTATGCACAACGGAGCCCCCGACCGTATTTTTTACGAATGTGAACTTGTGGGCCGCAAACCCTGGATCTGTACTTGTTCAGCAAATAAGTAGAGCGAACCCAGCTAGTTGAATACGAGTGTCTTCAAACTGGCGGCAAGCTCTCGCTGTGCAATGAGCTCAAATTTTGTAAAGACATTTGGGTTGCGAGGAAGAATCCGAGTCCAACTGGGGGTTTCTGAACCAGCACTTCCCGATGTCCTACTTCAGCAGCACTAAGTCAATGCGGGAGTGAAAAAGTGCGGGAGTGGCCACTCCTTCATGGAGGGGTCCCACTCCTTCATTGAGGGAGTGCCACTCCCGCATTGGGAGTGCCACTCCTTCATTGAGGGGGTCCCACTCCTTCATTGAGGGTGCCACTCCCGCATTGAGGGGTCCCACTCCTTCGCATTGAGGGGGTCCCACTCCTTCGCATTGAGGGGGTCCCACTCCTTCATTGAGGGTGCCACTCCCGCATTGAGACTCCTTCATTGAGGGGGTCCCACTGGGGGTCCCATTCCTTCATTGAGGGAGTGCCACTCCCGCATTGAGGGAGTGCCACTCCTTCATTGAGGGTCCCACTCCCGCATTGAGACTCCCGCATTGAGGGGGTCCCACTCCCGCATTGAGGGGGTCCCATTCCTTCATTGAGGGAGTGCCACTCCCGCATTGAGGGAGTGCCACTCCTTCATTGAGGGTCCCACTCCCGCATTGAGGGAGTGAGGCCGAACGCACAAACGACAGCAAAACCACTCCCGCAATTCGGAGTGGGAGTCCGGGGTGCAGTTTGTCAGCGGCGCAAACAAGCTGGCACTATGCCAGCTTTTCGCTACGTCACTCCAGAAGGGTCACTTTTGCCGCGTTTTCGTCGTGGTGCAACCCTTGTCGGTTGCAACTGTTCTTGGAAGTTTGCACAAACACAGGCCAAAGTCCTGAGTGAGAAAACAACGCACGGTGGTGTAAGCGAAGAACAAATCCGATTGTGTTTGTATTGTATTTGCCCCTTAGCGACTCGAAGCAGCTACGTCGAGTATTTTCGTGTTGGCAATACGTTTGAAACTGGGGGCCAGTTGGCAGGTACTACTTGCGAAACCAACACGGAACTTCTTCGCTCACCATACTTCACTCTTCGCGGCTCCGGGCCCGCTGACAGTCGTAAAGAAAGCGGGGTTTCCTACAGACCTGCCTACCGGCATTTGTGCCGGTAAAGCGGGTTTGAATACCGGTTCCTCAACAAGCCGGCCCCTCCTCACCCTCCCCCCCCCCCTCCCCAGAGAATAGAAAACAGTGTTCTATCTTCTCTCCCCCTCCCCCTTTTCGATGTTGCTGTTGACTAACGGTTGGTCGGACCCTTCCCCGGTGAGCATCCCATGCAAGTAACAGTGTTGTTGACTTAGACCGATACGGGCTACATGGCAACCCCAGCTCAACAGTACTCAAAAGAACTCAATGCTCAACATGACCGGAAACAGCCAAAACGGCCCGGAAAGTCCGCACCGCGAAAGCGAGCGGGAAAAGAACTTGACTTGGAAAGGACCAGTTTGACCTCATCCTCATCATCGTTGACTCTCCCGACGGACGATGTCATAAAGTAACACTAGCCCGCGAACAGTGCTCGCCTGTCTTGATGGCACTTGCACTTTACAGAACACAATGCTCCAGTGACATAGCTAACTAATCTGGCATGACCTCGCCTTGTCAATGGTGCTAGCACAGATGGGTGACGAAACCGAGAAGACGGTCTTCCGAAACCGACTTCAACGGCGCAATAGGAGGAGGGGACTTCCAATCAATGTGCAGCGAGAACGCTATTCCGAACCGACTTCCAATAAAACGCAACAGTAGAAGGGACTTCCCAATCAAACACAAGGGCGAGAACACGATTCCGAACCGGCTTCAAAAAACGCAACAACAGAGGGGACTTTCCAATCAAACAAAAGGGCGAGAACACGATTCCGAACCGACTTCGGAAGTGCACACTTTAGAGCGCATCTGGCGGGTCCCCTAGCGACCCTCACCGAGTTTGCGAGCACAAATGCACCAGGTTAGGCCTGCTGCACGTGCTCAGCGTTCGTACAGAACTTCCGGTTCACAGGTTAAGTGGCCACCACTTCCAACTCAAAGCAAGACGAGGCGTTCCTTGGAGCTTGCGCTGAGGACAAGCTCTGAGCTGTCGACGCTGAATACGGGGCAAACGTGTTACTCGCAAACAGGTAATTTCTTACATACATAAGCGCCAGCTTGGAAGGAAATGCTCGACAACAACTGCCAGACAAAGAACCGGAGGACTGTAACTACCGAACCACGTGTTGAACGGACGTGAGGTCATGCGGGTCTATCCCAACCCGACAAATCACACAAACACAACAGGCTCAAAGTCCTGAGTGAGAAAGCAACACACGGTGGTGTAAGCGAACAAATCAGATTGTGTTTGTATTGTATTTTCCCTTCTACCTACCCCCCCCCATTGTTAGTGTCGCCTACGTTAGGCACCTTTTCCCAAAAGGCGACACTAACACGGGAAGCCGTTGGTGAGGATGAGACGAGGGGACGCCGTCACCCTCGGTGACGGGGCCGCGGCCCGCACCGCGCCTCCGACGGAACGACCTACGCCCTTAGAAGTACATGACAGTAGTGAGGCGACTGGAAACTCCTCGGAGAGATGGTCCCTGCACTCCAACTCATCTCTCTCTCTTTCTCTCTCTCTCTCTCTCTCTCTCAAGGCGTGGCGTACCTTGGGGCTTGGTGCTGGACAGGAGTCCGCAGACGGTCAACCACAGAGCGGACGAATGCGAAAGTGCCGCTCCCGCATTGCGGATGTGAATGCATGGTGCCACCCCCGCATTGCGGGTGTAAATCCAAAAGAATAAGCAAAAGAAAACCGACCGCACAAACACTCCCCCATCCATCCGGTGGAGGGGTCCGCCGTGTGGGTTTGAAGAGAGAGCGCGTGGTGCTTGCGCCAGAGGCCGGGGGCAATCCACGCCCGAAGGGCAGGTGTCACGCCCGCTTGTTTCAACCAACTATCTTCACGAATAAATGGGCCTTTATGCGTGCTAGATCGTTCGACGCGGGGGGAAGAAAGCGATCAGCCTGTCTTATTTCATTGTCAGTTTAGGGCGCCTAGGATTGCTCGGAAAAGATATCCCTAGTAGTAGTAGTAGTAGTAGTAGGAATTGGAGCAGGCGTCTTCTGGCCTCTCGCACTGGCTTGGCTACCTGGGGCTTGTGCTGACTCCTTCCTCCGGTCGGCTTGTGCATCTCCATCTCACAGCAAAGGGTGGAACCAAAGCGGATACTCACAAGCAAACGAACGACCATGAGGCAAGCTATGATCGCCGCTGGGACGACGTCACGCCACCAGCCCGCGGGGGACGGAGGGTGGGAAAAGGAATCGGGAAGGTGTGGCTGACATTCTTTGATCTGCTGAACTGTTGAAAGCGTTTGGGAAATATGGAAACGTGCTCCCAGACGCACAGAAAACGTATCGCATTCGTGCTTGCAATTATATCTTTCCTAACTTTTTGTTCCCGAAACATTCCCCCAGTCTCCTGGAAAAAAAAAATGTGTTCTTTCCTTTTTTCATTGCCGTTTTCTTCTTAAAACGTTCGAAGAGTATCTTTTTTTCCTCAACACACACACACACACAAGCAACTATTCTTCTTTTTGTCTGTGCGATCTATCCTGCATCAGCAGGTTAGACCGCTGCTAACGTTCGTTTTAGCGGTAGTCCTCCAGAAGGTTACAACTAATAGAAAGTCAAGTAATTTCTTTTTTGTATAAGCACCTGCTTTGTAGGAAATACTTGAGGAGGCTGCCAGTTGCAAAGATCAAAGGAGGTAAATGTGCTGTAGCCCACACGAAACACAGGTGAATCTGGGTTCAGTGGCGGGCGTAAGCGTTCAACAAAAAAGACCCATTTTGTAGTTGTATTGTTTCTCCCCCTCTAGCCTCCTTCGAAGTAAGCACAAGGCAGCCCCTCGAGTATTTTTTTAAGCGAAACTCGCCATTGTCTGAAAACAAAGTCGTCACGAATGAAAGGAAAGGACAAAAAGGTCACTAAATCCCGACCTTGTGCCCAGGCTCCTACCTAACCCTTCAAATGTCTCGCATGTAGTCAATCGGGAACTTTAATCGACTTCTCACACGAAGGGGAGCCCGAGACTAAATTCAAAGCGAATTTCTTCTTGGTGTCGGTCGCAACTTTTAAAAACCTGGCTAGCCGTAGTTAAAGTGTATACTCATACATACATCCCACATGCTACCCGCCTCACAGCCTCAATGGTCAACCGGAGACCCTAAAACACCGAACCTCTAAACCACAAGAAACGCAAGAAGCTGTCGAAAAATAGTCCAATTGCCGAAGGGCCATCCCCAGGCTCTGAGACTCGCGGTTTCAAGTGAAATCTGTCACTTTAGCAAAAATGCGAAGGTCCGCAGACATCGCGTTCGACGGGAAACGACCGCTTCTTCTTCTTCACACACAAACACCAGGGGACTTTGGAAACTCGGTT
This sequence comes from Diplonema papillatum, assembly GCA_030068145.1. NCBI lineage: Eukaryota > Euglenozoa > Diplonemea > Diplonemida > Diplonemidae > Diplonema > Diplonema papillatum. Next base: position 244,830 of record JAPJBO010000240.1, read on the forward strand.
TCCCGGTTTCAGAAACCGGGGTTTTCCGGTTTCGGTTTTTCAAAAATAAAAATAATTTATAAATTATGATTCAAGTGGCCCCTGTACTGTACTGTACTGCAGCTACATGGCGCGTCACGGTGCGTCACTGCAATTCGAAGCTTTTCACTTACCATCTCCGTAGTTTGATTGTGGGCACACCAATACCGCAAGCTTACATCTCACCACCCCCCTTCGTCCCCTTGTTTGCGTGTGCGGGGCGACGGTTCCAGGACTCAGACACCCACAGGCACCACAGAGCCCCAAAACGGTTTTTGGCTGAAACCGGCTTTTATGCTTGGTCAGACAAAGAGCTAAAGTCCCACACACACACACACACACACACACACACACACACACACACACACACACACACACACACACACACACACACACACACACACAACACACACACACACACACACAACACACACACACACACACACACAACACACACACACACACACACAACACACACACACACACACACACACACACACACACACACACACACACAACACACACACACCACACACACACACACACACACACACACACACACACACACACACACACACACACACACACACACACACACACACACACACACACACACACACACACACACACACACACACACACACACACACACACACACACACACACACACACACACACACACACACACACACACACACACACACACACACACACACACACACACACACACACACACACACACACCACACACACACACACACACACACACACACACACACACACACACACACACACACACACACACACACACACACACACACACACACACACACACACACACACACACACACACACACACACACACACACACACACACACACACACACACACACACACACACACACACACACACACACACACACACACACACACACACACACACACACACACACACACACACACACACACACACACACACACACACACACACAAGTAAAAGAATAAAACAAAACTACGCACTTCTTCAGTGGCGGGAAGTGACGAGCTCTCTTCTAAATCTTCCTCTGAACAGCCTTCAACTGGGACCCTAGAATGCCGCTTCTAAACCTCAGATTAGTCAAAAAAAAAGTACCGAACCCTGGAGTCTGCACAGAAGAACTGCAAATGAACCAGGGGATTAGCTCCTATATCCACATTTGGACTGTCAGTCCAAATTTGGAAAGGCCGGCGGAAAAAAAGAAGACAAAAAAGGACGCAAAAAGCCGTTAGCGGTCCAAATTTGGAAAATGGGCCGGCGACCAAGCTAATGCCCTGAATGAACGCCAACCAAAAAAAAAGACGAAAGATAGTTCACCTTCAAGAACGCACCGGTCAACCGCTTGAGGCGGAGTTAGCGCAGAGCACCCTGCCCTGCGGCTAACCGTCTCTCCTGGCTTGTGTGCCGTGCAAGCGGCTCCCGCGTCTGGCGGCAGTGACAAGCTCTGATTCCGTTTCGGTAGTCATTTCCCGTATTTCTTTTTTACACAAGCGCCAAGTGCTGTAACAACCAAACCACGTGTTGAGCGGACGTGAGGTCATGCGGGTCTACCCCTACACGACAAATCACACAAACATGCGGTATATCCTGCTTACCTGCTGTTTCAGAACTGCTTTTAGCCTGATACTGGTTTTGAAGACCGGAACCCCAGCCCACTTGGCTGCTTCAGAACCTTGCGTGCGTGCACCAGACAATGATGGCCGTCAACCACCGGGAGACCACACCTGCTTTGTGAGGGAAGAGGGAAATGCGGGCCGATCTTGGTTTAGTGGAGATCCATTGGTAGTTGCATTGTTTCTCCCCTCTTGCCTCATCGAAATATGCACGGTGCAGTTGTCTCCAGGGGTGGGCCGACCGCCGGTCTCTACCCTCTCTTTCCAGCAAGCGCGTCTTTCGTGTAGAGTGTGATCGAAATTGTCCCTAGCATTTTGGGTTCGACCACTGGTGCACCCCTGACTGGCCCATCGGCGACCATGTTAACCACTGTCCGGCCCAAGAAGTGCCAAGCACAAGCATACAAGGGACGGAAACCGCACCCCACCGGGTGTTTTCGTGTGATGAATTAAGCTGCCCGCCTCTGTTCGTGACCAATTCCCACCTGAAACCACATCCGGGACCTGGGGACAGGGTGCGGTCAATGCTTCCATTCTGTTTTCCAGAATCAAATAATTCGGAAGGACTTACACAGTCCAAGTCCAGACAGAAATTAGCCCAGCATCTACCTGGCGCACCTGTATGTGACTTGAATAGGCAGCTTGTATGAAACTGGAGTATGCAGCCCGTCCGTGACTTGACTGGGACGTATGGGAAGCTGCACGTCCTACTAGTAGAAGCGCGCGCGAGCAAATAATCATGCAAAAGCTCTTCGCGCGAAGTGTGAAGACTACGGAAAACCACGTTGCGACACAACGAGCAGGCCGCTCGTGTGATACCACCTTTGGTACCGTGCGTCGACAACTTGCCACCACCCGTCAGATGTGCGTGAAGAAGAACGTAGTGTACGCAAAGCAACTATTTCGAAGGCCACAACACACGGTAGCAATCCGTCAGTAGGTCCTCAAGCTCAACCCCCACACGTAGTGTACGCAAAGCAACTATTTCGAAGGCCACAACGCTCACACGGTACCAATCCGTCAGTAGGTCCTCAAGCTCAACCCCCTCACCGAGCTTGTAAAGAAAATGGAATTGCACACATCTCCGACCTGCGATGTTGTTGCAGGATGCAATGACCGTTGGTGCCGCCAGAGCCTGACCCAGCGAGCTACGAGGGTCGAAAAATCCAACCTGCCCCGTTTCTGTTTTATGGGAACAAGCTTTGCTTGTATGTATCAAAACGTGTCGGATGGCAGCGTGCTGTGCTAAATTACTCAAAACAGGGTTTACAATCAAGTTTTGGCAGCCGCAGCTTAACAAAATTTGACGTGGGCGGCTTTAGGTATACATCTGAATGGCACCTCAATACAAAAAGAATTGTCGACAACAAACCAAAATAAAATTAGTAGTAGTAGTATGTGTCGTCTGCGAAGCAGCCAGAGACAGCAGGCGCAGGGGGCAGGTCTTGCTTTACTTTTCTCTTCTTCATGGAGACCCGCCCCAGAAAGCTTGCGTCTATTGTGATGAGGTGGTTGACCAGGCCCCACGAAGTCTTGGTTCAGCGACCGCGACTCAATAAAGGTGCGGTCAACAGCGTGAAGGCTCCCCCCATGGCACCTGAACAAGTAAAAGAATAAAACAAAACTAAGCATTTCTTTCTCCTACTCGCGTTGAACGGGGTTTTGCCAGTCTGACCGGGCCGGATCCAGCTCTCTCCCCAGGGAAGGCTGGGCAACCACGGACCAAGGCCCATTCTATTGAGTTCTTGTTCCGTCTGACGGAGTGCCTGGTCGCAAAGCGGCTGGGCGCTTCAGTCCTATCCGTTCAGTCCTTTCCAGAACAGGGTTCTTAGAACTTCCAACCATTTATCCTATGCCCCAGATTTGCAGAAACCAGACTACCAAAAAGGTTTGTCTGTCAAACCCACCGATTCAGACAGGCTGGTCGATAGTTAGTTTCTGTACTTCAAGTGGTATAGCGCACGCACAACAACGAAACTCAAACATTGCAACGAATCAAGACCCCATGCTTTGGATTACCCTCCCCTCCCCTTCCTCCCCGTAATTGCACGCTCTCCCTTTTTCACTTCACGCTGCAGCAGAACCCGCAACCAAACCCTTTAATGTCAGCATTTCGTCAACACACCACAGCAACCTCAACCGGTAGTTCTTTCAACATGTAGATGCTGACAGCAACACGTTTTGCCCGCAAAACAAAAAGAAGGATACAATCATTCAATTCGGTAGTCATTGTCACTTCCCGACTTTGCAAAGCATCGGGGAGGGGGGCCGGCCGTGATCGGTGCACACGCGTGCGCACCGATTTGCGCGTGTGCGAGCACGGTTGACTCAAGTGTAGCCGATGAGTGAGAAGCTGCAGTTCAAACACTGTCTGCATGGCCAAACTCGTGAGGTGGTGAAGTGTGGATAGGCCGATGTACGAGTACAAGATGTATGCGCTGCCGTGTAAATCATAGTTAGTGAATGAAGTGGCACGGTGTAAGGGGGTCATTGCTCGAAACCCGTCACGATTTACCGGGCCCAGCTTTCTAATGTTTTCTGGTCCGTCGTTTCCGTGCTTCCCCGGCGAGCTACGAAGGTGTGACCACGTATTTTGTATCAGAAAAAGCCCAAAAAAACGCGAAAGGACGGTGCTACAGCATGATTCGGCAACCGCTGCTAGCACAGTGCATGCTAATCCATGTGGTTCATGTACTTAAAAGAACTCAATGCTAAACGAACATGACGTGGGTGACATAGAGAGAGTACGACAACTCTATGGCACCACAAAGTCCAGAAAGTCCATGGTAAAGAAAGAAAACCAAAATACCGTCACTAAAAGGCATGAAAAGACGCTGAAAGTAAATAATGTTGTCGACAACGAAAAGCAAAAGAATACACCAAACCTACGCATTTCTTTTGCCCAGCGACAATAACCGACGAGAGAACACTGCAGCCTTGCGAAGACCAGTCCTCAAGTGTTCCCGAATTCGAAAAGAACTCCACTCGCTTCAACTTCAACCGGGGACCTGGGGACGCACACGCTGGTATGTACGTACCAGAATATATAGTTGGTGAAGACTCGAAGTCTGGCTGGTATTGATACAGTACCGGGAGCATAGAACGGAATTATGTTGAAATTGAAACGGCTTCAATTCTTTTTTTTTTTTTTGTATACGCACCTGCTTTGTGTGACTGGCAAGGAAAAAGAGTTTGCGCCAAAGACTTTCGCCGGAACAGAAACCCCACCTAAAAACATTGCACAACTTCTGGGTGCTAGCTTGGCAATTGCTGTTGTCGAGTGCTCGTTATTGGGTCCGCAAGAGAAAGAAGATGGTTTGTTTGGGACCGGAATCCCCCAGAAGTCATGCCCAGACTTCTTCTTGTCCTACAGTTTTCAGGAGACTCTGACTTTACACCACTTCTACCTTTAACTGACTTCTCCTACACACGTCACTTCATGCCGCACACACATGCAAGGCTACCCAACGAGACCGATACCCGACGAGCACAGAGCTACTTGTGATCATTCTGACTGCAAGTCTGCGAGGAGTCTTTGCGGTCGAACTGAACGCGAGCGGTCTTGAAGCCTTTCCCAGTAGTCACTTCTTACACGTACATATGATCGCGGAAATTTTTTGCTCCTGCTCGAGTCACGGGTTTACGTGTTATAGCACATGTTGTGTTGTGTAGCATAACAAGGGCGGACTGTGTACTATTAGCTGGGGTGCCATTTACCCGACGCCTTAAAAAAAACTAGTGGGATGTTGAGCAGGTTGCAAGGTGGTCCAGTTTGCCGGGTGCAGTGTCTGCTGGTGTTCGGAAGGGCGACGATCTTCGGCTGATTAAGAAAAAGTGCCAGCAACCAACTAACGACACACCACTCACTCCATACGGGAAGTGTGTCACGGCTTTCATCGTCAGTTCTGGGATGGAAAAAGGGATACCTGTTCCTTATGGGAGTCTACATGGCCCGAGCTCCCTATTTCATGGGGGGCCAAGCACCTGCATTGTAGGAAATACTGAAGGGTGGTCACCGGTTGCGAGTTGCGAAAACAGTCAAAGTAGGTGTGGTACTCCTGTAGCCGGCCATCTGGAGTTATTACATGCAGACGAGAGTCAGTTTCCTCGAAGCAGTGGTAGAACGTGTGTGGTTACACCTCATGTTTTTCATCCTTTCTACTCACCACAACCAACATTCGGCCTGTCAGTGCGGCAGTACGGGTATTTCTTTTCATAGAACACACAAACCTCCCCCCTCTCTCATTGCACTCAACGTGATCAGTGACACCTGCTCCCGCCTTACCCATATTCGTTTCTTCTCCGTTCTTCGTAGAACAGCAATGATGCACGTTTCTGGATCGTATTTCCAACCCGTTTTCACATTTCTTCTCCCTTCTTCGGGCTATATTGTTGCATTAGGGAAGTTGCAAGAACGTGCTTGGAATGGATGTCTGCTCAGCACGCACTCTTCCTATCTGCACAGTGTTTTGGTCCGTGAAGCTACGATCCACGGGTGGCACAGACACATACAGCAGACCATCATCAGTGCGGAGCCAGAATGTCAGCAGACCAGGATCACCTATGCTCAAGAGCACAGGAAAGCTTGTCTCGGGAGCCCCTACAATTACGATAGCAATCTGCGGAAGTAAACTCTGCACAACTTCGGGTGAAGATAAGTACTGATGAAGCAAAGTTCGGGCGAAGCTAAGTTCTGGTGCCCCCCAAATCCTCCGCCCGGGGTGACCCGAAAACCGCGAGATATTGAGAAACTCCGCATTCTTGTTCTTCCGTTTCCGCGCTGGCAGCGGTGGGGTGGCCTGACTAAACAGCGCACTCGCTATCTCTGTAGTCTGATGCCGTGCATGAGTCCACGACCGACACCCACCCAGAAGTGTGAGAGCTGTGCCACAGCAGGCCATTAGCCTGGTAGCCCGGCCCGACCTCGGCAGCCCGTCAGTCATGCCGCATCCCATGGGGGCGAACAGAAAGAAGCGCAGCAGCAGAAGTCCCAAAGTCACGGAGTGACAGAAGCTGCACACACAGGCACCGGAGGCCGAACCCTCAGGGGAAGCCACCCCCACCAAAGTAGTGTAGTGAGGTGTCCGGAACCTGCGGGAATGGCGCTCCAACTCGTCTAGGTGGTAGGTTTCGAGTTTTGGATTTCTGGTGACGCCCCCCCTGGGGTTTCTGATGTTTTCCTTAAGGAATTGCCTTGTGGGAGGTGACTCTGTTTTGTTTTTGCATTCTGCAGCCATTATTTCAGCATAAACGAGCATCCGACCACGTATTTTGCATTTCCCGAGCATTTTCGGACCACCCAAGTGGTAGGTTTCTGGTTTTGAGCTGCTGGGGGCCCCCCTTTTTTCCGAAAAACAGGGGTCTTTCAGGGTCCTTTCAGGGTCCTTTCAGGGTCCTTTCAGGGTCCCGGCGGTTTGGCGACACATTTTGCAGGCGTTTTATGAACCCACACCGGTGTGGATCAAACTTTCCTGGGGTTTCCGATTGTTTTTGGGTTCCGTTTGCGGTTGTGTCCTAGTCGGGCTGCTTTTTGTGGCTGCAGTTTGGGTTTTTGATGATTTTCCTTAAGGAATTGCCTAGGAATTGGCTTGTGGGGGTGATTTGGCCTTGTTTTCGCATTCTGCAGCCATTATTTCAGCCTAAACGAGCGTCTGACCACTTTTTCCGCCGTTTCGGAGCATTTTATGAGCACCTGAGTGGTAGGTTTCGAGTTTTGGATTTCTGGTGACGCCCCCCCTGGGTTTTCTGATGTTTTCCTTAAGGAATTGCCTTGTGGGAGGTGACTCTGTCTTGTTTTTGCATTCTGCAGCCATTATTTCAGCCTAAACGAGCATCCGACCACGTATTTTGCATTTCCCGAGCATTTTAGGACCACCCAAGTGGTAGGTTTCTGGTTTTGAGCTGCTGGGGGCCCCCCTTTTTCCCGAAAAACAGGGGTCTTTCAGGGTCCTTTCAGGGTCCTTTCAGGGTCCTTTCAGGGTCCTTTCAGGGTCCTTTCAGGGTCCTTTCAGGGTCCTTTCAGGGTCCTTTCAGGGTCCTTTCAGGGTCCTTTCAGGGTCCCGGCGGTTTGGCGACACATTTTGCAGGCGTTTTATGAACCCACACCGGTGTGGATCAAACTTTCCTGGGGTTTCCGATTGTTTTTGGGTTCCGTTTGCGGTTTGTGTCCTAGTCGGGCTGCTTTTTGTGGCTGCAGTTTGGGGTTTTGATGATTTTCCTTAAGGAATTGCCTAGGAATTGGCTTGTGGGGGTGTTTTGGACTTGTTTTCGCGTTCTGCAGCCATTATTTCAGCCTAAACGAGCGTCTGACCACGTTTTTCGCTGTTTCGGAGCATTTTATGAGCACCTGAGTGGTAGGTTTCGAGTTTTGGATTTCTGGTGACGCCCCCCCTGGGTTTTCTGATGATAAGGAATTGCCTTGTGGGAGGTGACTCTGTCTTGTTTTTGCATTCTGCAGCCGTATTTTGCATTTCCCGAGCATTTTAGGACCACCCAAGTGGTAGGTTTCTGGTTTTGAGCTGCTGGGGGCCCCCCTTTTTTCCGAAAAACAGGGGTCTTTCAGGGTCCTTTCAGGGTCCTTTCAGGGTCCCGGCGGTTTGGCGACACATTTTGCAGGCGTTTTATGGGTCCACACCGGTGTGGATCAAACTTTCCCGGGGTTTCCGATTCACACTCGGTTGCCCCCTCGTGGATTGGATTGATTCTCAGTGTTTTTAGCCTTCCTTCTAGATACGGCCTCTTTGTGAGAGGCCGAATCTCCGCGGATCGAAGAGGGCAGCTAATTTTGGGATTTAGCCCGCCAGCTATCGAGCTTCGGAGTCCACCGAGGGTCAGAATGAAAAGCTCGGATTCAAAACAGTTCAATAACGCCCTCGGACCAAAGAAAATGACCCGGGGTTGACCTTCAGATGGTCGTTCCGTATTTGAACGGTCGCCATGAGAATGACTGATATAACCCTGGGCCCCCCATCGTTGCTTTTAGAGTTATTAACTTAAAGCTTTTTTTCTGCTTGTTGTGCTCATTCTTCGGCCATACCGTCTCCTGCCCGACTATTATGGGTCGGGCCCAGAACTCAAACAGAGAACAAGCCGGGGCACTGGTGTCAGACGTCACAGGCTGGACACCCTCACAAGCGAATTGCGGACACCCTGAGCGACTATGCCAAACTCTCAAAAAATTAGGAGCGAGTGACGTTATTCTTCACTCTTGCGTTTCATCTTGGGACTGCCGCTAGCCAAAACGAGCACCCACCTGGACTATTCTGTGACTGGCCGTGAAGCGAAAGTCCTGGCTGGAGCAACTGGAGCAACCTCCTTGTAGAATCTTCTCTCACGTGGAGGCTAATCCCTTCTTTCCCTCTTCTCCGCGCCGCAGTGAACCGCAACATCATTCTCCTGCAGCACAGGTGAGTAGCCGACCACGAATTGCCACTTGCCACGAACCCACCTTCGAGTACCACACTTTTTTATCTTGGCCGGTGTGTGTGGGCTGAAGTCCTCGTGGCTATTCTATCCGAGAAGCCGTACTTGGCCAACTTGCATCTCAAAGGTAAAACGGAAAACAGGTTTTTGGCATTGAAGCGATTGGTCGAACGTCCTCCGCAGGGCATGCTTTGTGGGGCGAGACCGGCGTGTCCCAGAAGCCTAGGTCGGGTCGCTTTGACCCAAACCCGCAAACCCGCACTCGGTGGCCCTGCGGGCCCCCTCGTGCATTTGATGGATTCTTAGTGCTTCGATGTGGGCCTTCTTGTCCAGGTTCGGCCTCTTGTGTGAAGAGGCCGACTCGAAAGAAAACAGGATTCAGCACACACAACGCAAACAGGAACTAGAAGAAGAAAAGAAATTCACAAGATGGTTCGGGTCGGAGTTGTGCTTGAAAAATCTGGTGTTCGAGAGTTCGTGTGGAAGCAGTCAAGGTATGTGAAGTTACGAGTCAGCGATAAGGTTCTGACAGAGCTATGGGTACATATTTTTGTTGATATTTTGACCGATGCATCCAACGAAACCGTCACAGGAATTCGAAGCTCCTACGAACGACGTTCTTTCAAGGGTCGCAACTTCGGGAGAACGTGCCCCCCCCATTTCGACATGCAACAGTTGCCTATCACGTTTTCGGTGTTCCTTCAGCAAAGTGCTCCTGAGAGGTCGTGAAGTCCAAGAAGCTGGCCATCAAAGGCCCTGGAATTCTCAATGGGTGGTCTTGGGGTTGGGGGACAAAATCTGACTTGCCACCTCCTCGTGGTGTCCCCTGGAAACGTGTTTTTCGAAACGCGGCCAAGGCAAGCAGTTCCTTTGCTGTGGGTGAAAGCCCCTAACTTCGTATCTGGCCTCCGAGCTGCGCACCTACTCTTCCCAGGCGTAAAATCGGTCGGCAAGAAAGCAGCAGCAGCAGCAAGGCAGCAGCAGCAAGGCAGGCAGCAGTAGAAGCAAGACAGCAGCAGGAAGGCAGCAGCAGCAAGGCAGCAGCAGCAAGGCAGCAGCAGTAGAAGCAAGACAGCAGCAGGAAGGCAGCCGCAGCAAGGCAGCAGCCGCAGCAAGGCAAGGCAGCAGCAGCAAGGCAAGCAGCCGCAGCAAGGCAGCAGCCGCAGCAAGGCAGCAGCCGCAGCAAGGCAGCAGCCGCAGCAAGGCAGCAGCCGCAGCAAGGCAGCAGCCGCAGCAAGGCAGCAGCCGCAGCAAGGCAGCCACAGCAAGGCAGCAGCAGCAAGGCAGTTGCAGCAAGGCAACAGCGGCAAGGCGGCAGCATCGCGATGGCAGCAGCAAGGCGGCATCAGCAAGGCGGCATCAGCAAGGCAGCACCAGCAAGGCTGCAGCAGAAGCAAGCCACCAGCAACAAGGCAGCAGCGGCAAGGCAGCAGCAGAAGCAAGACAACAGTGGCAAGGCGGCATCCACAAGGCAGCCGCGGTAAGGCAGCAACGGCAAGGCAGCAGCAGAAGCAAGACAGCAGCGGCAAGGCAGCATCAGCAAGGCAGCAGCGGCAAGGCAGCACCAGCAAGGCAGGAGCAGAAGCAAGACAGCAGCAACAAGGCAGCAGCGGCAAGGCAACAGCGGCAAGGCAGCGGCAGAAGCAAGACAGCAGCAAAGCAAAGCAGCAGTAGCAAGGCAGCATCAGCAAGGCAGCAGCAGCAAGAAGACAGGAGCGGCAAGGCAACAGCGGCAAGGCAGCAGCAGCAAGGCAGCAGGGGCAAGCAAGGCAGCAGCAGCAAGGCAGCAGCGGCAAGGCAGCAGCGGCAAGGCAGCAGCAGCAAGGGAGCAGCGGTAAGGCAGCAGCAGGAAGAGCACCAACAGAAGGCAGCAGACAGAATAGGAGCTTTCAATTTAAAGAAACATAAACAGAAAATCAAAACACAGACGAAGTTTGTTTGAAGCGCTTAAGGTGGAAATCGAAGCTTGCAATGAACATCAGTCTTTGCAAGCCTTTCCATTTCGAAGTGGGGAAGGTCGTTGACTGCAGTGTTTGGTTTTCCGAGAATTCCACAGCTTCGGAGAAAGGCAGCAGAGCAGCAGGAGCAGCAGGAGCAAGAGTAGCAGCAAGAACAGCAGCAAGAGCAGGAGCAAGGCAGCAGCATGGCAGACAGCAACTTTCAGTTCAAAGAAATCTAAACAGGTAATCAAAACACAGACGAAGTTTGCGAATCTGGGCTTCGATGAAAAATGCAAGCCTTTCCATTTCGAAGGGGGGGAAGGTCGTTTACTGCAGTGTTTGGTTTTGAGAGAGTTTCACAGCTTCGATGAAAGGCAACAAGAGAAGCAGGAGCAAGAGCAGCACCAGCACAAACAGCAGTGAGCAGCAAATCAGCAGGAAGTAAACAGTTACTGTGTTGTTGGCGGGATTGTCGCAGCTTCAGGGAAATCAGCAACAGCAGCAGGAGCAAGAGTGGCAAGGCAGCAAAACCAAACACAGGAACAAGAGGAGCAGCAAGAGGATCAGCAGCAAGGCAGCAAAAACCCCATCGAAGTCAAGTGAAGGTTGCTTTAAGCCTTTTGTCCACACTTTTCTTCTTATTGTAAAGAAATAAAAAGATGTCCCAGTTCTGGCATGGCAGGCCCCTTTTGGCCCAAAAACAGGTAGCCACCGTTGTCAGCACATGGGACTTTCACTCATTCACCTTTTTTGCAGCAGCAGCAACATCAGCAAGACTGAAGCACCAGCAGGGAGCAGGAGCAGAAGCAGCAGAAGCAGCAGAAGCAGCAGAAGCAGCAGAAGCAGCAGAAGCAGCAGAAGCAGCAGCAGCAGCAGCAGCAGAAGTAGCAGCAGAAGCAGCACAGCTTTAGCAGAAGTAACAATCACAGCATCAGCAGAACCAAACCAGGAACCCAAAACCTTGGGAGGAAGGATGGGAGGGGAAAATGGCTATTGGTTGTCTCTTGTGTGCGTGCTTTGTCCTATCTTTGAAGGGTTGAAAGGAAGCTGCACTTTGCAACGCGGGAGTACCTGTCGAGCCAGTCAGCAAGATCAACCCGTGCCACTATGCCAGCATTTTGGATCAGATGCGAGCCCCTCCATAGGCTTTGTTGAGCGTCCTTGACGTTCATGCTTTGAGCAACTCCTGCAGGCAGTTCCTCGCAACTGGCCGAAAAAACTTTGTCTCACGACATTGTATGTGGCTAACCGCAGTGGAAACGAAACAGGAGGAAGCAAACCTTTCGAGGTCTGCGTGTTCATAGTTCTGATGATCCCTAATCGGTGGAAGTTTTGGGCAGATTAGAGACAGACAAAGCACACACATAGCAACAATCTTTGGCACGGGGACTTTGATACTTGGGTATATTTTTCGAATTTTCAAGTTTTGGAAAAAATATTATGAGCACCAGGCAGCACCAGCAGGCAGCACCAACGGCAGGCAGCACCAACGGCAGGCAGCACCAGGCAGTACCAGGAGACACCCAGGCCAGCACCCAGGAAGTCAGCACCAGCAAGTCAGCACCAGCAAGTCAGCACCAGCAAGTCAGCACCAGCAAGTCAGCACCAGCAAGTCAGCACCAGCAAGTCAGCACCAGCAAGTCAGCACCAGCAAGTCAGCACCAGCAAGTCAGCACCAGCAAGTCAGCACCAGCAAGTCAGCACCAGCAAGTCAGCACCAGCAAGTCAGCACCAGCAAGTCAGCACCAGCAGCAAGTCAGCACCAGCAAGTCAGCACCAGCAAGTCAGCAGCCAGCAAGCCAGCCAACAAAAAGCCTTGAGTGAGAGACAAGCCCCTAGACACACAGGACTCCCACCACTCATCCTTTTGCTTCCCATTCTGCGCGTTCTTTGGGGGTCCTGTGTTGCCAAGCCTGATTGCAAGAGATAGAGGGGGCACACCTCCAGCAAACCCGGGCAAACCTGACCAAAAAAAAATGGCTGGTTTGCGGGTCTGGTTCATAGGAAAACCAATAGAAACTGGATTCTGAATTTTGAGTTTTTCAGAATTTTTTTTTGACAAAGGTGAAATTTTTGCTTGGAATTTTTCATTGTGACGGGACAGACGGACAAGCCACATAATTATATAGTAACCCCCGCAAACCCCGCAAACCCGCACTCGGTGGCCCTGCGGGCCCCCTCGTGCATTTGATGGATTCTTAGTGCTTCGATGTGGGCCTTCTTGTCCAGGTTCGGCCTCTTGTGTGAAGAGGCCGACTCGAAAGAAAACAGGATTCAGCACACACAACGCAAACAGGAACTAGAAGAAGAAAAGAAATTCACAAGATGGTTCGGGTCGGAGTTGTGCTTGAAAAATCTGGTGTTCGAGAGTTCGTGTGGAAGCAGTCAAGGTATGTGAAGTTCCGAGTCAGCGAAAAGGTTCTGACAGAGCTATGGGTACATATTTTTGTTGATATTTTGACCGATGCATCCAACGAAACCGTCACAGGAATTCGAAGCTCCTACGAACGACGTTCTTTCAAGGGTCGCAACTTCGGGAGAACGTGCCCCCCCATTTCGACATGCAACAGTTGCCTATCACGTTTTCGGTGTTCCTTCAGCAAAGTGCTCCTGAGAGGTCGTGAAGTCCAAGAAGCTGGCCATCAAAGGCCCCGGAATTCTCAATGGGTGGTCTTGGGGTTGGGGGACAAAATCTGACTTGCCACCTCCTCGCGGTGTCCCCTGGAAACGTGTTTTTCGAAACGCGGCCAAGGCAAGCAGTTCCTTTGCTTTGGGTGAAAGCCCCTAACTTCGTATCTGGCCTCCGAGCTGTGCACCTACTCTTCCCAGGCGTAAAAAAGGTCGGCAAGAAAGCAGCAGCAGCAGCAAGGCAGCAGCGGCAAGGCAGCAGCAGCAAGGCAGCCAGAGCAAGACAGCAGCGGTTAATCAGCAGGAGGAAGAGCACCAACAGAAGGCAGCAGACAGGATAGGAGCTTTGAATTCAAATAAACATAAACAGAAAATCAAAACACAGACGAAGTTTGTTTGAAGCGCTTAAGAAGGAAATCGGAGCTTGCAATGAAAGCAGTCTTTGCAAGCGAAGGTCCTTGACTGCAGTGTTTGGTTTTGCGAGAATTCCACAGCTTCGGAGAAAGGCAGCAGAGCAGCAGGAGCAAGAGTAGCAGCAAGAAGAGCAGCAAGAGGAGGAGCAAGGCAGCAGCAAGGCAGACAGCAACTTTCGTTTCAAAGAAACCTAAACAGGAAATTAAAACACAGACGAAGTTTGCGAATCGGGGCTTCGATGAAAAATGCAAGCCTTTCCATTTCGAAGGGGGAGGGTCGTTTACTGCAGCGTTTGGTTTTGAGAGAGTTTCACAGCTTCGATGAAAGGCAACAAGAGAAGCAGGAGCAAGAGCAGCACCAGCACCAAACACAGGAACAACAGGAGCAGCTAGATGAGCAGCAGCAAGGCAGCAAAAACCCCATCGAAGTCAAGAGAAGGTTGCTTTAAGCCTTTTGTCCACACTTTTCTTCTTATTTTAAAGAAATGAATGTAAAGAAATGAAAAGATGTCCCAGTGCTGGCATGGCAGGCCCCTTTTGGCCCAAAGAACAGGTAGCCACCGTTGTCAGCACATGGGGTTTCCACTCATTCGCATTTTTTTTTGTAGCAGCAGAAACATCAGCAAGACTGAAGCACCAGCAGGGGGAGAAGGAGCAGAAGCAGCAGCAGCAGCAGCAGCAGAAGCAGCAGCAGCAGAAGTAGCAGCAGAAGCAGCACAGCATCAGCAGAACCAAACCAGGAACCCAAAACATTGGGAGGAAGGATGGGGGAGGGGAAAATGGCTATTGGTTGTCTCTTGTGTGCGTGCTTTGTCCTATCTTTGAAGGGTTGAAAGGAAGCTGCACTTTGCAACGCGGGAGTACCTGTCGAGCCAGTCAGCAAGATCAACCCGTGTCACTATGCCAGCATTTTGGATCAGATGCGAGCCCCTCCATAGGCTTTGTTGAGCGTCCTTGACGTTCATGCTTTGAGCAACTCCTGCAGGCAGTTCCTCGCAACTGGCCGAAAAAACTTTGTCTCACGACATTGTATGTGGCTAACCGCAGTGGAAACAAAACAGGAGGAAGCAAACCTTTCGAGGTCTGCGTGTTCATAGTTCTGATGATCCCTAATCGGTGGAAGTTTTGGGCAGATTAGAGACAGACAAAGCACACGCATAGCAACAATCTTTGGCACGGGGACTGTGATACTTGGGTATATTTTTCGAATTTTCAAGTTTTGGAAAAAAATATTATGAGCACCAGGCAGCACCAGCAGGAGGCACACACCAGCCAGCACCAGCAGCAGGCAGCACCAACGGCAGGCAGCACCAACGGCAGGCAGCACACGCAGGCACCAGCAGGAAGCACATAGCAGGCAGCGCAGTACCAGCAGACACCCACCCAGGCCAGCACCCAGCAAGTCAGCACCAGCAAGTCAGCACCAGCAAGTCAGCACCAGCAAGTCAGCACCAGCAAGTCAGCACCAGCAAGTCAGCACCAGCAAGTCAGCACCAGCAAGTCAGCACCAGCAAGTCAGCACCAGCAAGTCAGCAGCCAGCAAGCCAGCCAACAAAAAGCCTTGAGTGAGAGACAAGCCCCTAGACACACAGGACTCCCACCACTCATCCTTTTGCTTCCCATTCTGCGCGTTCTTTGGGGGTCCTGTGTTGCCAAGCCTGATTGGAAGAGATAGAGGGGGGCACACCTCCAGCAAACCCGGGCAAACCTGACCTGTGGAATTGGATGCTGCCAAAAAATGGCTGGTTTGCGGGTCTGGTTCATAGGAAAACCAATAGAAACTGGATTCTGAATTTTGAGTTTTTCAGAATTTTTTTTTGACAAAGGTGAAATTTTTGCTTGGAATTTTTCATTGTGACGGACAGACGGACGGACAAGCCACATAATTATATAGTAACCTGACCTGTGGAATTGGATGCTGCCAAAAAATGGCTGGTTTGCGGGTCTGGTTCATAGGAAAACCAATAGAAACTGGATTCTGAATTTTGAGTTTTTCAGAATTTTTTTTTGACAAAGGTGAAATTTTTGCTTGGAATTTTTCATTGTGACGGACAGACGGACAGACAAGCCACATAATTATATAGTAACCCGCAAACCCGCAAACCCGCACTCGGTTGCCCTGCGGGCCCCCTCGTGTATTGGATTGATTCTCAGTGTGTTTCAGCCTTCCTTCTAGAAACAGCCTCTTTGTGAAGAGGCCGACTCGAAAGAGAGCGAAAAACGCAACAAAAACAGGAAAATTTAGTACCAAAAAACAAGTTCACAATGTATAGCGACAATGTCGGACGAATTTGGTGATCCGAAAAGCTGGTCTTTGAAGTTTCGCGCGAAACCAACCAAGGTATGCCCACTTGCGAGTCATCGAAGAGGTTCTGGGAGAGCTATGGGTACCCGTTTTCTCGAATTTTTGACCAATTCATCCAAAGAAACCCTCACAGGAATTCGTAGCTCATACGAACAGTGTTCTTTCGCCGGTCGGAACTTCGGAGTACAAGCCCCCCCCCTTTTGAAAGGGAGAAGGTCTCTTATCATGCGTTTCTTTACATGAGGGACAAGAATCTGACCTGCACCTCCTCGTGGTGTCCCTCGGAAACGTGCTGAACGCGCGGCCGACGCAGGCAGTCTTTGATATTGTTTCCCCAGTTGGTTGGTCAACAATGACCGTGTGTTTGGTTGATTGGAAAAGCTCTTCTTGCGGAAACCGTCAAAGCATGCGGATTTTCTAGTCATTGAAGAGGTTGTGAGAGAGCTATGGGTACCCATTTTCTTCCATTTTTGACCGATTCATCCAAAGAAGCCCTCACAGGAATTCGAAGCTCAGACGAACGATGTTCTTTCGAGGGTCGGAACTTCGGGGAAGAAGCCCCTCCGAATTCAAGAACAGGAGAAAGTCGCGTATTGCCGTTTTTGGCGTTCCTTGAACAAGATGGCCCCTAAAGACCAGGAAGTGAAGAAGACTGGCCTCCGGGGCCCAAGGGTTATCGATGAGTGGTTCTGCGGGTCTCGTGTGGAAACTATCTGGGTATGTGGAGTTGTGAGTCATTGAAGAGGTTATGAGAGAGCTATGGGTACCCGTTTTCTTCCATTTCGGACCGATGCATCCAAAGAAACCCCCACAGGAATTCGATGCTCATGCGAACAGTGTTATTTCGATGGTCAGAACTTCGGAAGTACAAGCCCCCCTTTTTGAAAGCGAGAAGGTCTCATATCTCGTGTTTCCTTACTACATGAGGGGCAAGAATCTGACCTGCACCTCCTCGTGGTGTCCCTCGGAAACGGATGCTCAACGCGCTGCCGATGCAGGCAGTCTTAGATGTTGTTTCCCCAATTGGTTGGTCAACAATGACCGTGTGTTTGGTTGATTGGAAAAGCTCGTCTTGCGGAAACCATCAAAGGAATTGCGAGTCATTCAAGAGGTTCTGACAGTGCTATGGGTACTCATGTTCTTCAATTCTTGACCGCTAAGACGAACCATGTTCTTTCGAGGGTCGGAACTGCGGAGAACAAGTGCAGGAGACTGGCCTCGGGAGCCCAGGTGATGTCAATGAGTGGTTTTGCGGCGTCTAATCAAATTATTCGAGTTTGCGGGTCATTGAAGAGGTTCTGAGAGAGCTGCGGGTACCCGTTTTGTGTATTCATTACCGATTCATTCAAAGAAGCCCTCACAGGAATCCGAAGCTCAGATGAACGACATTGAAATGAAAAGGCTCACCTCCCTGAAGTTGTGGCCTTCAAAGAAAGTCTCAGTAGTTAGTAGTGGAAACTTCGACTTCACACGAGGGTTTCTTTCGAAGCATTGTTCTTCCAAGTTTGAACCACACAAGGATACAGCAAGAAATGATAAAGAAGTCCCACCAGTGCTGACATGGCAGGCCCCTTTTGGCCGAAAAACAGGTTGCCACTATTGTCAGCACGTGGGGTTTTCACCCCTTTGCCTTTTCCAGCAGAAACAGCAGCAAGAGCAGCAGAGCAGCAGCAAGAGCAGCAGCAAGAGCAGCAGCAAGAGCAGCAGCAAGAGCAGCAGCAAGAACAGCAGCAAGAGCAGCAGCAAGAGCAGGAGAAGAACAGCAGCAGCAGCATCAGCAGAACCAAACTAGGAACCAAAAACATTGGGAGGGGGGAAGGGGGAAGGGGAAAATGGCTATTGGTTGTCTCTTGTGTTTGTGCTTTGTCCCATCTTTGAAGGGTTGAAAGGAAGCTGCACTTTGCAACACGGGAGTACCTGTCGAGCCAGTCAGCAAGATCAACCTGTGCCACTATGCCAGCATTTTGGATCAGAAGCGAGCCCCTCCATAGGCTTTGTTGGGCGTCCTTGACGTCATGCTTTGGGCAACTCCTGCAGGCAGTTCCTCACAACCGGCCGAAAAAACTTTGTCTCACAACATTGTATGTGGCCAACTGTAGTGGAAACAAAACAGGGGGAAGCAAACCTTTCGAGGTCTGTGTGTTCAAAGTTCTGATGGTCCTTAATCGGTGGAAGTTTTGGGCAGATTAGAGACAGACAAAGCACATGCATAGCAACAATCTTTGGCATGGGATGTGATTCTTGAACTTTCCTCCTCAAATTTGCGGTTTTTGGAAACTTTTTGAAATAGCCAGGAAGCGAAAGCAGAAAACAGCAGCCAAAATCAGCAGCAGAGACCAGCAGCAGCTCCAAGAGGGCCCCAGCAAGACCAAGAGAATGCCTTGACAGGATCCTTGGTTGAAGAAAGAGAATGTAGACACACAGGACTCCAACACTATCCATTTGCTTCCCGTTCTGCGCCGTTCCTTCTGGAGTCCTGTGTTTGCCCCGCCTAAATTGCAAAAGTGGATGCCAAGCCCGAAAAAGCAGAAGCCAAGGTTTAAGGAAAAGAAGGTTGGGGTGAGAGCAGAACCGGAAATGGCAGGTCCAGGGGACCAACGCGCTGCAAACCCGACCAAACCTTTCTGATCATCTTGGGGTCTGACCCGCTAGAATTGGATGCTGCCAAAATTTTGCAGTTTTCCTGAAGGAAATTGCCTAGGAAAATGGATTTTTGGATTTTTTTTTTCAGGAATTTTTTGGAATTTTTTTTTCTACAAAGGTGAAATTTTTGCTTGGAGTTTTTCATTGTGACAGACGGACAGATTCTTAACCCGCATATTTGTATAGTAACCTGGTCTGATCATCTTGGGGTCTGACCCGCTAGAATTGGATGCTGCCAAAATTTTGCAGTTTTCCTGAAGGAAATTGCCTAGGAAAATGGATTTTTGGATTTTTTTTTTCAGGAATTTTTTGGAATTTTTTTTTCTACAAAGGTGAAATTTTTGCTTGGAGTTTTTCATTGTGACACACGGACAGATTCTTAACCCGCATATTTGTATAGTAACCTGGTCTGATCATCTTGGGGTCTGACCCGCTAGAATTGGATGCTGCCAAAATTTTGCAGTTTTCCTAAAGGAAATTGCCTAGGAAAATGGATTTTTGGATTTTTTTTTTTCAGGAATTTTTTGGAATTTTTTTTTCTACAAAGGTGAAATTTTTGCTTGGAGTTTTTCATTGTGACACACGGACAGATTCTTAACCCGCATATTTGTATAGTAACCTGGTCTGATCATCTGGGGTCTGACCCGCTAGAATTGGATGCTGCCAAAATTTTGCAGTTTTCCTAAAGGAAATTGCCTAGGAAAATGGATTTTTGGATTTTTTTTTTCAGGAATTTTTTGGAATTTTTTTTTCTACAAAGGTGAAATTTTTGCTTGGAGTTTTTCATTGTGACACACGGACAGATTCTTAACCCGCATATTTGTATAGTAACCTGGTCTGATCATCTTGGGGTCTGACCCGCTAGAATTGGATGCTGCCAAAATTTTGCAGTTTTCCTAAAGGAAATTGCCTAGGAAAATGGATTTTTAGATTTTTTTTTTCAGGAAATTTTTGGAATTTTTTTTTCTACAAAGGTGAAATTTTTGCTTGGAGTTTTTCATTGTGACACACGGACAGATTCTTAACCCGCATATTTATATAGTAACCTGGTCTGATCATCTTGGGGTCTGCCCCGCTAGAATTGGATGCTGCCAAAATTTTGCAGTTTTCCTAAAGGAAATTGCCTAGGAAAATGGATTTTTGGATTTTTTTTTTCAGGAAATTTTTGGAACTTTTTTTTCTACAAAATTGAAATTTTTGCTTGGAGTTTTTCATTGTGACACACGGACAGATTCTTAACCCGCATATTTGTATAGTAACCTGGTCTGATCATCTTGGGGTCTGACCCGCTAGAATTGGATGCTGCCAAAATTTTGCAGTTTTCCTAAAGGAAATTGCCTAGGAAAATGGATTTTTGGATTTTTTTTTTCAGGAATTTTTTGGAATTTTTTTTTCTACAAAGGTGAAATTTTTGCTTGGAGTTTTTCATTGTGACAGACGGACAGATTCTTAACCCGCATATTTGTATAGTAACCTGGTCTGATCATCTTGGGGTCTGACCCGCTAGAATTGGATGCTGCCAAAATTTTGCAGTTTTCCTGAAGGAAATTGCCTAGGAAAATGGATTTTTGGATTTTTTTTTTCAGGAATTTTTTGGAATTTTTTTTTCTACGAAGGTGAAATTTTTGCTTGGAGTTTTTCATTGTGACAGACGGACAGATTTTTAACCCGCATATTTGTATAGTAACCCGCAAACCCGCAAACCCGCAAACCCGCAAACCCGCAAACCCGCAAACCCGCAAACCCGCAAACCCGCAAACCCGCAAACCCGCAAACCCGCACTAGAAATGAGCACATGGTCTAAGCACGTTAGGAGAGTTGGGTTTGGTGTGCTTTCCGCCAAAGAAGGCCAAGTCAAGGCTTCGTGGCCAGATTTGGTCGCAAAGTCTTCCTCCTTCTCCTTCTCCTTTTCCTTCCAGGGTCTGTTTTCCTGTGGCTCTGGCACTGCCCGACCGCCCCTGTTTCTTTTCCTTAAAATTTTGGACAACCAACGATTTAAAAGCTACAGTTTCTGTACTTTATTGGTACTTTAACACACCTTGACAGCCTAAGGGCTGCTATTTTGGCTTGGCCAGGTCCCTCTTGAAGGGGCCTGGCCTTTCTTTTATTCAAATAGTTGCAAATGTGCCCCAACATGTTGCTTCTTGACTTTTGCATTTTCATTGGCACATGACCGATTCATTTTGCATTCCCTCCATGTCTTTCGAGCACGTGGTATGCCATTCATACTCATTCTAATCGGCATCCCTCTTCTTGAATCGCGAACGATTCTTTCCGTGGAATGTTAACACCGCCATTTGAGATTATCGAGCAGGATGTCCTTCTTCAAGTGGTAGGGGTCCCAAAAAAAAAATCACCGGATGCCTGTGCACGGTGTGTTTTGATTTTTCCTCCAATTGGATACGACCATACTCTGGTGAAAGCACCCCATCCCGCCTGATTTGGGAAGTTAAGCACCAGCAGGCCTGACTAGTACTGCGGTGAGTGATCACGTGGGAACCCCAGGTGTTGTATCCTCTTTTTCTCTTTTCCCTTGCCCCAATTTTGCGCCCCCCAAGGGAACATCAAACATCAAAAACCCTTCTTTCCTTGCTTCCCCCCCTCGACTCGACCTTGGTTGGATTTGCGGGTTTGCGGCATCAAGATCTGTTCAGGTCAATGCCCCCTGGCCCACCCTTTTTCTTGTTTCGTGTCTTCAGCATGCATCATCCGCACTTGATCATCCACAACCTGCTTTTGCTTTCTCCTGATTCTGGGCATACCTTCTCGGCCTTTTGGCTAAGATCAAGTGTAGTATCTGTTCTTATCAGCTTAATATCTGATACAGCACACTTGTGTGCTGAGATATTATGTGAATTTTTCACGGGGGTGGCGGGTAGCTCTGAGGCAACTCAGAGTCCGCCACACGTGTTGCCCTGGAGCTGCACTACATCCAGGAGTGGCACACCCATCTTTTTTACCATCCCTCCTACCTCTATCCCTCCCACCCACCTCCTCCTTCTCCTTCTCCTTCTCCTTCTCCTTCTCCTTCTCCTTCTCCTTCTCCTTCTCCTTCTCCTTCTCCTCCTTCTCCCTTCTCCTTTTCCTTCCAGGGTCTGTTTTCCTGTGGCGCTGGCACTGCCCGACCGCCCCTGTTTCTTTTCCTTAAAATTTTGGACAACCAACGATTTAAAAGCTACAGTTTCTGTACTTTATTGGTACTTTAACACACCTTGACAGCCTAAGGGCTGCTATTTTGGCTTGGCCAGGTCCCTCTTGAAGGGGCCTGGCCTTTCTTTTATCAAACATTGCCTTGGAGAGCA